>JAIQCH010000048.1:0-49546 GCA_029691765.1 Entomobrya proxima
ACACAATGCAAAATGCATGGCCTTCGTTTGTTGTCTTTTCCTGTGAATCTAATAAGTCGTATTTGTAATAACAGCTTGCTAGCGTAAAAAACTGTTGTAGCTTAGAATAAAATACTTCACTATATTTCTTGAAAAATTTCTTCCTTTTTATTGTGTTTGTGAAATGCAATTGATTAAAGCCGATGAAGAATCAGCTGCTGAAGTCAGTTTTTATGCAGCCTTATGCAGTAGTTTTGTTTTGAAACGAGCAAACTTGGTTTTGTTTTCTGTTTTGTGGCTGAGCCTTGACTCTTAATGCATAGAAATCGTTTTACACTGCACAAACGCACCAGCATTAGCTTGTCTGCTTTGATATGTATACTCAGTATATATATTCCGACAAAAAGGCCGTCCTCCAAATGTGGTCTATTTGACCTTGAGTGCTTTGGCTATCAACTTTATGTGTAGCTTGCATGATTATAGATAAAAGCGTTGCCAGCTCTGTGTATTTGAGAAAGCTGGGCTTGTTCCTGTTCTTCGCCCGTTGTGGCTTGGTAATGGTGATAAAGGAGATGTCACAGTCGCATTATTAAAACGACAACAAATTTCTGTCATTTCACACTGAAATAAAAGAGCGAAACCAAAGTATCATTACTACGTATTATTCACTTAGCAGTTTCATTTATCGATTTACCACGATTTTAACGGTCTCATTAACAGCCTTTCCCGCAATCCTTCAAGAAAAAGCAAATAATGCAAAAGTTTTATAGTTTTATGAAATTTGCTATCACATTATGCTAACGCTTGTCCTTTTTAGCTGAACTTCCAATGACAACCATACTTATATAAATACAAATTTTTCAACAGCCATGAGAAGCTTTCTACATTTTTTGTTTGAAATTCCATTCTTAAAAATGTTAATAAAAAGTCTTTTACATGAAATTGATATGATAGAACTATGGAAATGAAAACAATATTCCGGCTTGCTGAAAAGCAAAATTTCTATGATGTTAACCAAACAGATATTTTGTGCTGAAAAACAGCATTATTGGATTAGTAAATTGCTCTCATTTCTAATTTGGATAAAATCCGTTTTTTAGAATTGCTATTTCTCTTTTATGTATTGTAAAAGACCATTGTTAATTGAAATCCAAGAAACGTTATTGTCCATTGTTATCCCAAACCACAATTTTTAACGGGCGAATAACGATGCATACAAAATGTAGATGTGAACGCTAATATACATTGTTGTTTGCTTAGTTGTATTGTTTTCGAGGCAAGGACAATGGAAGTTGAGAAAAGTCCCAAAAATTATAACATGAATGGTATGGTGTCCTTTTGATGTACCCTTTTGAGCATGTTGAAAAGTGGGAACAGAGAAAAACGGAATTTTCAAGTACACGATAACATGAATATGAATGAGCTTTTTCATCTTGCTTTAATCCTTTCTCAGAACTTCCATTGTTCTCACGTGTTTATTAGTGTACAAAAAGTGTAAGGCAGCATCCGTTGCCTTTCTGCCTCAGTATATCTCTTTTCTCATCCTACGTTTACTTCTCTGAAAGGAAAATCTAAAATTAGTAAACAGTTCTGAAAAAATACAGAGTTCAGGAAAACAGCACAAAGGAACAACCTTTAATACACCTGTAAAACAGTATATATAAAAATTGCATTACAAAATACCACAACGCTTATACTGCAAAAACATATTGAATGTGCTTATGTTTGAATTCTTTAGTATGTTTCAAGTTTACTGCCAAACGGATACAAATTTTGACAACTAAACAATGAATTTGTCAATTGGATAAAAAACAAACTTATAGGACAGAGGCACTTGAAAGGTCATCAGCAAAAATTCCATGACCTGTTAACTATAGGAAAAATTATCTGGATTCCTTTCAGAGTTCTTGTGAAAAAATACTCTAAAGAGTAAGCTAAAAGTTCTTCTAAGACGAAACGGCTTCTGGAGCATACTTTTAGAGAGACAATCGGACGGACAAACAGAAGAACATTTCTAAACCAGTAACTAGTTTCTCACGTCTCATGTTCGTAAGCTGTAAAGTCATAAAGTTTTCACAGACACTATCTGAATTTTGTCCGTTTGTGAGTTTAGCCAAATAAAATTGAAACATGTGCATAGAGATTGATTTTCCTTAACCCGGCCATTTATTTTTAAATGGCGTATCCGAAGCAAGCAGTAATCTAGGCACATATCCGACCATGCAGAAAGGAACAAGCTTTTGTTTATTAGCTTGAGCTTGAAAGGTTTTGGTTTGTGAACTGAAAATCATTTATTAAGGTCAACTCATTACGCAAGGACTTGTTGAAATTTGTGCTTTGGCATAAATAATGTTTTTTTTTCGCAAAAATGCAAAAATCAATTTATTCGACGTGTAGAACTATAAGTAATATTTTATTAACCTAACAGAAAATCAACTAATTTCAAAAACCTAAAAAATAACAGTTTGACCAGCTTTCAAAATTTGAAAAGTGTGAATAGGAACGGCAGCAATATGCCCAAAACAGAAAGTAACGACCAGAGGGTGACACGTGGGGCTGTGAAAAATGCAAATAAACGCAAGGCCGATGAGATTAGAGAGGAGCGGAATGCAAAACAATTCGCGCCTGAACAGGAGCGTCATCCGAATGACCTGGTGGTTGACCCCGTTTTGGGCAAAGTTAAAATTGAGCCTGAAGAAGAAGTGGTTGTAAAGGAGGAGCAACTTGTTGTGGTTGTGAAAGAGGAAGTGGATCTTGATAATAACCTCGCTTTGAATGGTGAAACAAATGGTGCATTGGATTCTGCTTCAAAGAAAAATGAAGTCGTGAACCAGAAGAAACAGTTTTTTAAAAACCACGTTTTGAGTGAAGTTGAAGTGCTTCAAGGAAAAAACGCATTGCTAAAGCAGCAGTTGGAGGAGAGAGAGTACCAGATTCAAAAGTTTAAGAAATGGAAGGAATCGCAAAATAGTTTAGCTAAGATTCCAAGTGTTGATAATGGAAAGGTGAGAAATAAAATTTGTTTAAATAAAGTATCTTATCTTAAAATTGTTGAATGTTTTAAGGTGCTTCCAGTTCTTTGCGTTAGAGGTTACTTGAAGCTGAAACACTTGCTGAACTGCCGCTTGGTTTGTAAGCATTGGCAAAAACAGGTAGACTCATTTCTGGAGAAACCCCCTTCACACATTCCATTTCAGAAACAGGAATGTCAATTAGAAACCCGGAAGCGGGCATTCAAACGCTTGCCAGACGTTTCTCAAAAACAAATAGACAACCTGGATGCAGGCTACCGGTTTTACTGTTGTGACCAGCTAGATGAATTTTTAACCAGAATGAAAAATGTTGAGGGGAATCCTTTTATAGGAAGAGCAGCACATTTTGAAACGATAAATGTAAATTTCGTGAAAGGTGAAACCAGCAAAAAACGTAATGCGAAACACAAGAGGAATTGGCGGTTGGCAGAAATGTTTTTGTTGAGATTCGGAGTACACCTCAGACGCGTCACTATATCATTTTCTAGTGGTTCCAAAGATTTCAATCGTGTTGCAACACCGTTGAATCTGTACAAAACACTGGAAATTTATTTAGCACATCTGCCAAATGTCAACCGACTAACTGTGTCAGGTGGTTTTTGTTCCTCAGAATTACTACCTTGCTGGACTGGTTGGACAAAAGAGTCAGCTGACTACATGGTTGGAAAAAAATTGCCATCTTTAAAAAATTTACATCATTTGTGCTTTGAGTTTAGTGCGGGAAAAGCAAACAAAGATATTCATTACACCGGTGCAATACTAAATGCAATTTTGGGAACAAGTCCTTCCATCACCAGTTTATATTGTAAAAATAATCTTGAAAAAAGTTCCGAATGGATTAGTAAACTTGCCCTTCGTGAACTAACATGGCATGTCGAAGCGAGAGATTGTGATTTGCTGAACTTCATGCAGAACGGATTAGAAAAGCTAGATTTCAATTTTCAGGAATTAATCTCTCTCTCAGCAGATCGCTTGCACTTTAGTAAACTGATGCTTGCCTTAAGTCGATTCCCAAATTTGAGCGATGTGAAGTTAACTGGATATGTAGTTATGGACGGCGACCAGGCAATAATTCAAAACTTGTCAGTGGAGACATTGACACTTGATTACTGTTACAAGGACAGAGTCATGAATGAAACTGGTTTTCATAGGAAAGGAATTTCCGAGGATGTATTTCTAACTGGAGGCTTGTATAATTGGATACTTTCCCATTTTCCCAGTCTTCGATTTCTTAGTATCATGGATAATGCGTTCTCTCCAAACAATGATAACACTGGTGCAAATGTTTCTTTGGCTTTTGACTCGGCTGTTTGGGCTAACCTGAAGTCCCTGGAAGCTGTTTTTATAGTAAGTTTGCCCAAGATACATGCAAAAATCATTTAGCGTTTTAACCAAAAATTTAAATACAGGTGAAATATGTTTGTTTTGTTTATTTTTAGCATTACAAAGTTTCTGGCAGAAACAGACCCCCTGGATTTTATTACCGTACTTCATGCTGGACCAGAGTAGAATCCAAAATTACAGGTTCACCCTATTACTGGACGGAGGATAAAAAAACATTAGGCCAAAACTGCGTTTTCGGAATGAAGAGGAACTAATTTGCAATGTCCACGATATAGGTGACGTGGAATATAGGCAATAATAAGTATCATATCATAACAACTGTCTGTACTGTTGACAGAATTGCAAAAGTGAAATTAATTGGACCATCCCAGAAACCCAATTTAAAAATTGGCCGAGCTTGAAGCAGATTTGTAAATTAAAATTGAAATAATTGCAAATTGAAACTCAAACAAGTAGTTTATGTAAAATATTAGGTTTATGTCAGTGGCTCTGTGACGCATGTTACTATTTTTAGCACTATTATACGTCAAGCCCGTATTATTTGCTACTGAGATTAAAATCCAAAATAATGACAATTTTTTAAGTTATGCATTTAAGGCTTGGTTTACTGCAAGAAGTAACCTCAGAATTTTGGTTATATACTTTTATGAGTGATTATTAATTAATTGGGTGTTATTTTTACTCTGTACTCCAAGATAATAAAGTTTGATGCGTAAGGTAGTTTAGGTGAATATAATTATGTAGCATTCAGACACGACATTTTTGTTTGAAAGCCAGTTTGAGATTAGAAAATACTGGTTAAGTTTCAAAATACAAATAATTCGATTAAGACTAAGACCTGCAAACAAGAATATCTTTGAATAAATCTGTATAAATAAACATAATTCAGTCCTTTTGTGTCGACTGTTTTGTGATTTCTTACTTGGTTAGTCCACTGACTTGGGTAAGTGTCATGAAGATATGCATGTACCATAAAATCGGTATTTTTCATGAATTAAAATTAGTCAAGCACAAAAAATGGACACGCAAGTGTGTAGGAAAATGCTTTTAGAATGGTTTTTGTGCGTTTGGTGATGGTTTTTTTGAAAGCTTACCCGCAAGCCCAAATTGAAGCTGATCGTTCGAATAATTTTGCAACAGTCATTTTTCATTCCCTTTATATATTTTTGTTTCTAGAAGAAATAGTAACAGATTTAAATAAATTGTGGGTGTTATATTAGAACGCAATAGGTAATAGTCCATTACAGTTTCAGACGAAGTGGCCTTAGTACTCTTGAGATATTCAAATTTTCTCTATCGTTCGAAAATTTTGATGTAAATGGTTTCCTAAATCATAAATTCCTGAATAAAATAGCCAACTTGAAAATCAAAAAGCGTCAGAATCTAAATTGCAGTTTTGTAGTGAAACCAAAGAATGGCGCCCTAAGTTGCATTAGCGTTTACACAGAAAGTGTCTACAGAGAAAAATACTAATTGATGTCACAGTGTATACAAATCTACATAAATAACCATTTTAAAAATCTTTGTACCTTTTAATTACACTACAGCCGTCGTAGTCAAATGTCTATCAACTCTTGCTGGTGGCAGATTCAGTGAAATTAGGACTCTGATTTTTATCAAAAACATTGTCTGTATATGTTGTTTGCTTATGTCAGTGTACCTGGTTAAAACTTTATGAAAAGCTCTACCCAAACAAGTTCCCGTCCCATGTGTGCAATCAAGTGCTGGGCTCAAGCTCAACACCAACGAACAAAAAAATCACTGCGTGGCAATGAATCTAAAAATGTTAATATTACGTATCAGCAATACTATTGCTGCAATAGAGCAAACAAAGCGAAACAACAGTAATCATTGTTGTCATGTTTCATGGAGTCACAAACGTACGAAACATGTACAAAACGTCTTTTTATTTTAAGTAATATTGTATGATTATGTGCAACAAAAATCAAATGAATGAAGCATTATGTACTGAAAGCCAAAACTGGGCCCATGAATATATAAAACCTTTCTTTACAGATTAAAACTTAACTATTCTGATATTTTTCTTTAATATTACACCGAACACAGTGTATTTATAATTAGCCCTTTTACAAAATTATTTTGGTTTCTAGAAAAATCTAAACAAGACAAGTAAACGTATTCACAAATTTGAAAAAATATTGTGAACGTACAATCCCGTAAATGCTCTATTTTACAAACCGATTGCTTTCGCAAGAACGAAATATTTTGAAATAAACACTAAATTAATTATGTATTTGTTTAACATTTCCAATTTGCAATTTTGATAATATCTGCGTAACTACAACAAATAATAGACCGACAATTTCTATCTGTGTAAATATATTATGTTTTTATACTATTAGTAAATTTGTTGGCCAATCAGAGAATCTACCCAAAACAGTTTTTATTCTAAATTGTGGCGTTTAGCTTTTGAAATCTACCAAACTAATGATATCACCGTTAGTATCTGTTTGAGCAGGCTTCTTTTTTGTATTAAGATAATAGATAATACCAAATTGCAATCAGCGAAAACCAAAGCAAACTTGTGGCCAATGAAGAAATGGAAACAAGAAAAATGTACCAAAACTTGCTATCGGAATCATTTGTTTTCCCAGTTTCCTCAGGGTGCCCTTCAGTTTCAACTGCAATACAAGCGCCAGTTGACTTCTCTTCTGCTGTTGTGTCACAAGTTTCGAGAAAAACTCTTTCATTTTTGGCATCAACCATCTTCATAAACATTTTGAAGGAAACTAGACTGCTCTCAGTAAACTTTTCATCGCCAGACAAACTAAAATCCACCATGCAATTTTCGCTCTGATTGCAAAATCTTTTATTAAAAGCAGGTACTTCCTTTAAAATCTCATCCCGACTTTGTTGCAGAGGATGAAAGTTTGTTTGTGAGTAGTGAGCCGTTGGCAGTACTCCAGTTGGAAATTCGAGCAAAAGTTCAGATGAGATTTCTTGCCAGCTTTGTACAAACTGTCGAATATCTTTTTCAGAGTTTCCCGTGGTACTAAATGCCATTCCAGCTAGGCCGTCGATTTGATGCACAATAGATTTTGAAGCAAAGCCAACAATATCGAGTGATTTGTTCCCGCTAGTGGGCTGAAATTTTACAGAAAGCTTGTTGTCATAAGAAAAAGTAACTTCATCTGTACCATTGAATGCGACTGACGCCTTCTCATAAATAAAATGAACTTTGTCGTTAAAAGTTTCAGTTTTGTCAAACATGTCATTGAAACAAAAATTGAGAGGTTCTTCATTCAACCATGCAACTACACCAAAACGAGGGCTAATTGAAACTTGTAGCTTGCTGGTTTTCTGGCTTTCGGAGTTTTTGAAGAATATTAAGGCAGTAGTAATAACGGTGGCTGGAAACAGTTTGGTCTGATTTGGAAACGTTTCCAAAAATATTTGCAGCTTGAAATTGTTTTCGAACTTTGCTAGCCAAAGAGCTCCAGCAGCATTTATAAGAAATGTTGTTCCAATTAATGTTGTTATTTGTGCAGCTCCGGTAGCTCGAAATGGAGTGGGAAATTCATAAATATTAGTGCTGCTATATGAAATGGATCGTTTGGCAAAGAAATATTTCTGGCAATTTTCTTTCTTTTTGTAACTGAGTAGACAGCAATCCATGTATGGAATTATATCTTGGTGATAGTAGTCCATGTAGTTATTTTGATTATTTGGACTATGTCGATGGAATCTGCTTCCGTACGGTGATTTCATGAGCAAACTTCCACTTTCATCATACACGCACATGGATGCGACTCCAGAAGGAGACGGTAGCGCCTGGAGGAACACAGAAAAGTTTTGTGGATTCATAACGCCACTGGTTGTTGGTATTTTAGTCAGTTGAAAACGCCAGTCTAATTCCATTTGTCGCAGATTATACGGACAAAGAACTATGTCGTTTGCAGAAAACGTGTCGTCCTCAAACCAGTCCCGGCAGGATGTATCGTGCTCATTTCTCTGGTTCACATTATCAGTTTTGTAGCCTAAAATTGCTAACGTGGGATTAAAATAGTCAGAAACGTATTCAGCAACCAGTTCGTGTTCTCCACCCAATTTGGTACGTACTTCTAATGAAGCAGCTTTAAGAACAGTATGCGAGGAGCCATGAAAAACTGCTTTGGTTTCGGAGGGACCTAATCGGGTTTCACAGTAACTTCTATTCTCGCAGGGGAAAAAAGAAACTAATTTCCATTGGTTGTTTTGTTTAGGTTCTTCAATCAGATCCATCCTTTCAATCTTTTTGGTTGCTTCTGACAGCTTGTATGGAAACCCGGACAGCTTTTTCAGCTGCAATTGGTCGTCCGTATTCAATTTTGCTGAAAATGTTGTAAGTCCTCGGTACTCGGCGTCGTTTACCTGTATGTCCACACCCAAACTTGCTTTTGGATTAACAAGAACAGTCCCATTTCCGCAAAGAGTATTTCCGTCAGCAAAAGTAACAAAAATTTGCAAAGAAAACATCCCATATGATTCCAGGACAGGTTTTTGACAAAACCCTGCCAAATTTCCTGGTATCCATTCACCACTTGTTTTCCCTTCAACTTTTTCGTTGCTGTTTTGAAAAACACAGGTAACATTTGCAATGTTGCTCTTAAGACAAAGCGATGTAAACCCGTTAACAAACACAGGAAGCTTTCCAACCGCTGGAAGAATGTATAGGGTAAAGTGTACACGAACACAGCTTGGTTGCTCACTTTGCGCAAGCTGGCATGATTGTGAAATTGATGGTGGAACTATTTTGGTGTCCACCTGAAAAACAAATTTTCCAGGTTCGTCGATGTTGCTCATTTTGTCAATATTTTCCAACCACTTTGAACACGATCCTGGAACAAAGTAGGAATTCTGATTAGCAGTTCCAAGTCCAACTGTTGGTCCTGCTGCTCCCCTATAGCCAGTATGAAACCAGTTTATTTTAGAGTAGTAAAACAATGCAAATGATTTTGTGCCGTCAGTGGTTAACACAGCTTGAAACGTGTTTTCCAGTGAGCTGTTTTCACGTGACTGGAGCCTATGCCATGTTGCGATCAGCATCCAATTAAGATTTATTCCTTTTTCATTTGGAAAAGCCTTAGTCACATCCTTGGCTACTGTATTTAGTAAAATGTGATCACCAGTTTGTCGATATAATAATTGGGAAGTAGAAGATTCCTCACGCCAATAGTTTTCAGATGCAATTGACAGATAGGGCATAACGGTTGGTGTACGCAATTTACTATCCGAGCAAGAAAAAGAATGCAAAAACTCTTCTCCTGAAATTGAGAAAATGAATTATTTGTAAGTATTTTTTCAATTTAGTTTACACATGAAATGTTATATGTTATGTGAATACCATTTTCAAACGTAATAAATCCGTGGGGACTGATGAAGGATTTTTCAAAGCTTTCACCCAAAAACTTGAACTTTTTAAATAATGATACATCTGCATAATCTTCCGAGTCACTGTAAAAATCCAGAAGGAATCTTTTTGAGCCTGAGGATTCAGAAAACGGCAACAACTCCGATTCGTGTAAATGGGAATTAGCTGCATAATTCTGTAGAGTAGTTAGTAAAACTAGTTTCGTTACTAATTTCATTGTTCCTGAATTTTATTTTCCCATTGAGATTGAGAATATGAATACAAATCTCTGTCTATTAGTAATTTTTGGCACTTTGGTGTTGTAAAAATAGCACAAGTAAAATTCTGGCAGTAATATTTCTACAATATAATTTAGATCTAATGGAAATACTAGAGAATTCTCAACGAAACTTGTTCCTTAATATCTGCTTCCTCTGCAAAGAGTGTGAATGCGACTTGTTTAATAAATGCTTTTGCTTTTTCACAATGTTGTACTAAGAATAGAATGCAACCAAAGCCAGCAAAAGCCTTGAAGCTAGAATTTTCTTATCAAAGGTTACCATTATCATTATCTTTACTCCTTGTTGAGAGAAATACGCAGGATTTATGTCGGAAAATGAAAGATAGCGAGTCAGTACAAACAGAGCTTCATTGTTCTACGGATTCCTATCTTACCAAAACACATTTTGTTGGAGCACCCTAAACATTTCTGAATGTGTTTTGAAGAATTGCTAGCAAATAACACCTTGACATGTGTGACGTAAACGTTCAATGAAGGTTTCGTTAATCCTGGATATATTTATGTCATCTATTCATGGCAACGTATTTAAGGCTTCACAGAGCAAGTACGTTACTGCATACTTCATTTAAAGTTGTGTAGAGTAAACATAAAGAAGAAACTACTTTCTATTTTGATGAGCGTTTTAGTTTTAATCAATGATAAGCCAATTCTCAAGAAAAGCATGATCCTTCAACCAACGAAGGACGTAGAGTAGACAAAAATTCTTTTATGCTTGTTGTCACGTTATTTTCATTTACAATATAGGCCACAAGCAAACGTTCATAAAGTGGAATATCAAACAGCTTTTGTGAATGTCTATGACCTGATTCACTTTGTCCAAATTTCACATTCCTTGCATAAATAAAATGTTGGAAATGACACAAAACTTTGGTGAAGTTTTAAAATACGCACAATTAAAAAGTTTTGTAGAAAATGTTTAAAATTTATTAGAAAGTTAATTTCTAAACCTGAGCTCAATTCACGCTGACTTTAAAGTTGTACTAAACTAATACTAAAGTCAATACTAAGAGAAAATTGCTGCTGGCCTGTTGAGTATTAAGGAGTGCTTTGTGTTGAAATAAGGTCAAACGTAAAAAGGGAAAAGTTTGGAGTTTTCCTTATCACCTTTGGAGTCTACTAGTACATACATATATAGTATAAGGTATGTGGGATTAAAAGTCTGACTCAGCACAAACAGAACTCACATTGTTCACCAGATTCCATTGTTTCTCCGAAAGCTGTATTTTATTAGGGTGACTCAACCTTTTAGGGGAATACTTAATGAGTTTATCTTAAGCAAACAAAACCTTCAGCATGTTTATAAATGGTTATGAATGGTTTTATTTATTCAAGCCTTGAATTGGTTTTCTCATGAAAACCTTCCACACATGTTTTTATTCTCACTTATGGTAGTTCGTAAAAAAAGTTCTGAATAGAAAACCTAATTTGCAAGAAATATGTTGATATAACTTTCAAAACTTTACGTACGTGGTTTGACATAATTGTTTGTAAGAACATACTGCAAAATATTACGACCGGTTTGCTGGTTGTTACGCATTATGACTAGGATTTTAATGGCAGTGTTCACTAAAAATACAAACAGGATTGACATAATATGAGTTTGGAAAGGGCAAATAACAAAGAGCGATTCCATCTTACTAGAGCGCACTTTAAAGTACCTGTGTAATAAAAACCAAGTTGATTTATTTAAATTACTCTAGACACTGCAATTTCATTTTAAATATCCTCATCATGGAAATTGTGGTTAGCTTAAGTATTCTTAACAACGTGACTCAGTATTTTTTGTGGATAATAAGGTTGCCTGATAAACCTCATAAGCTGCCTCTGTATTAATTTTGTTATCTTAGAAGATAAACTTCATTTTGTTAACGCGGAGAATAATCTGAAACAAAGTAAAATCTGTTCTCTTTAACCCTAATATATCCAATAGCAGTTGTGAACTAACTTCTGGTGCATTAAACCTTGGCAAAAAGATATGTCATTGGTTTCTAAATATCATACTTTTTAAACCATACACGTAAAGAAGATTCCGTGGAGCTAAATTAACTCCTCGTTATTTCACGTAACTGTGCACTCTGGTTAATGCCATATTCTAAACTTGCTTAGGCATTCGTTGTGTACATTATTACAAACTGAAAAACTTGTAATTGAAGCTCATTAAGAATTTTAATTTGACCGTAAAAAGTGCACCACGTTCTACAGCCACTGCCCACAGTAGGACCAAAGCAGATTATTATCCCGATCAGAGCAAAACTTTGTGAATAATTTTTAGAATATCGGCCTTGTACAATACAACCTTTCATTGTCCTTCTAAATAGTATTATACCCAGAATGTCTCCATGACCAAAAGTTATTTTTGTCATTCAAGCTGCTGAAGCCCAAGCAAACAGAGGTACTCAATTGACCTTGAAGCTTTTGGCGCATTTGATCTGGCTCAGTATAAATACCGTGAAGTTTTTGTAAATACCACTTAGTGGTCCTGACACTGCATACATTAAGTCACCCCCTGGTCTGAGATTTTTGCTTTGGAAGCATATTTTCAATAAAAATGAACAAATTCGACGTTGGGAAAGTTCCTGCTAAGTACCGTGTTTTAGCCGGTATAATAGCATTGATCAGCTTGGTAAGATCTCTCTGCTTGAATTTCAAATATTTTTCTGCTGAATGAATTTTTGTTTATATTTAATAATCCATCAATATAAAATTTGTCAAATAGGGGTTCCTTGTATTGTACTTGATGTTTGCGGGTATGATACTCCTTTACCCAGCCAGGACTCTATTCCAGGGCCCTGGATGTTCAAGCCAAATGGCCACAATACCTATTCTACCTGGTTACACTTTTCCCCTAAACGGACGTGTAGAGACAATTGATCTGTTTGTTTCCTCTTTTTTCGCCGTGCAGCAGTCTATTTTTCTGCTGATTGGAATCTTCCTGATGATAAGAGCTGCTGGAGAGGTAATGGTTTTGTGCTTTGAATTATGATGTAAATAAATATTGTTAACAGGTTTCTTAAAATTTGCGTAAAATGGTACTAGTCTTAAGGATTATTCTTACTGATTTTCAGATTGGCCTATCCGTTCAAAAACTCAGGGAAACCTGCGTCATTTGGATTTGCATTTGTTTAGCTTTTCTCATAATTGAAACTGTTATGAAGTGCTTGTCAAACTTTTACGTTCCGTCCTCTGTTTACCAGTTTTCAATGGGATTCTTCTCTGCCGCGACCCTAATTGTGTTCTTTGCTCTCCGGCTTTTAAGAGATAGTCCAGTTGAATTTCAAGGTTTAGTTTAAGAAGTAGATTTTTTGCAGTGCATAATGATTTCGTGTTCCATAAATGTACAAGTAATTATGTACCATATAATTTGTTGCATCGATTTTCAAACATCACTAAATAGATTCCCTTACTCATTTTGTTTTTGAGTAAATATAATTGTTCTGACAGTGAATAAATTTCTACTAAGATTTTACTAAAATAAAACACTTGCCCTGTTTGGATTGGAAGGTGCACCCCGGTAAACTTGGTTTCGTGTGCAGCATCGTTTAAAAAATATCGCACAATGTGTTGTTGTTTATTTAGCATTATCGTTAATAGGACCACATTTATTCCAAAATATTTGAATATCAGTTTTGCATTTATTTTTATGCATATCATTCTTACATACATTTTTTTCTAATCCATGCTTTATTCATTTAAGTTGTCAATGAAAGTGCTATGCAGGTGAAATTGATGCATTTAGCTAAGTTTATTATCTAGATGAAGGCGTTTTAACGGAGTTATTAGGAGTCAAATAAAATAACATCGTAACCTACGTCAGCGACATAATGCCACAAATATATCTTTACCAAACCATCGAGAAATTAAATATTGTGATTTGGAAATAGCATTTTACGATGTACAATATGAATGAGTCAAGTTCATTCAGGTTAGCATGTTTAGGCGTTCGTAAAATGCAGTTAAGGTAAGTGTTTCGTCAGACAAAACAATTACCCCAGCTCAAAATGTGTAAATAGGAAATATCAGCGCAAAGCTCAGAGCATTTTCAGCACCATGCGGCTTGCTTTTAAGGGATCACATATTCAATCAAATAAGATGGTTTCTGCATTGAGCACCGAAGTAAGTAATGAGCGAATAAAGATTTTACAGCTGAACTAGTGGAATATCTGCAATTTGTAAAATTTTGAATGCAAAGACCACATTTGCAAAATTTTCTTACATTCCAACCTTTTTGTTCTATGCACAACATTTTGTTTTGGGGTGCCAACTTACATTTTGTAGTTGTGAAATGCTATTTATATGAAAAAACACAAACCGTGTACTACTTTATGCTTTGCTGGCGTAAAAGGAAACGGAACGGCGCTGGTTTATTCCATTCAAAATTTATTACAACAACAAATTGCAGAGCATATTGTATTTACAAAAAGTTCAAAAAACAACAAATTGCAGAGCATTTTGCATTTACAAAAAGTTCAAAAAACAACAAATTGCAGAGCATTTTACATTTACAAAAAGTTCAAAAAAACAACAAATATCATATTCTATTTTACATCAATGAGGAACTTTTTTCTGTGGGGAAATTTAGCATAGAAGCACTACACAAACAACACCTGTAAACATTTTTTGCACTTTTTAGTAGAATAAAAATTAAATCTGTCAGTTCGTTAGCATTTTCTTGTAGTTCATTTTCAGCGGTTTGTACGAGTTGAATTCTTAAAAGTTTAATATGTTAAAATCATAAAATAAAAGCAATTGGTACATGTGAACATACCGAACTTGAATACAAGTCCGAATTTCCAAAACAAGTTTGAACTTCATTACTTCAGCAGCTGAATACTACAACATGCTGCTTTGTATTTCAAAAATTTAAATTCTATTTAACCTTAAAAGACTTATAGTGCAAGCATTAATATTTAAAAAACGACATCTATGCAGTTCATATTTGTGACAACACTGTAATAAGCAAAGTTATTTTGAAAAATACAACTGCCGGATTTTTTATACTTGCTTGTTGCAAATCAAACCAAGTTTGATATGAGTTACAAAATATTAAACTGGTGGACGATAATACTTTATCCCTAAAGCTATTTACAAAATATACAACTCCAACTTACAAAACATATTCTGGCTACCTACACCTGGTCACACACCTGGTAATGGAGTGTAAAAACACAGTTACAGTTTATGATCATCTAAATTCCCTCTGAAACCACAAACTCTGCGCAAGATAATTACGGACAAACAAAATATGACAGCAGATTTGCTAAACTTTAATTGACAGTTTGCAAAAATTATTTGTACATTCCACAAATTGTTTATTTACAGTCATGCTCTAGATATTACTGGATTGCAAATCTAAAACTGCTTTCTAATGCTTGCCCTTCCAAAAATTATATTTTGTTACTGGTGTGTGGATGCCGTCACTTCTTTTTGCTCTTGCTTTGCATTATTTTCTCTGCACCAGTTAACTTGGTTCCTGTTGCAAAAGCGTCTAAATGACCCATTCACGCTTTCGTAGGTCAACACCTGCAGTTGGTCCAAAGTATCCCAAATAGGGCTCTCTTCCACTTTGTTGGCAAACAAATACCGTTCAATCTCCCCTTTAGTATCCTCCTCTTTCTTCTCGTCCTGGTTAACTTGCATTGTTCCATTGTGTCCAGGAAAAGAAATATCTCTAAAGTGTAAATATTTATTATTAGTAGTAGTATAATAGTAAATAATTCAGATTTGGGAAAGCGTACAAAAGTTTGCCAAACCGAAACAAATCCCTGCCATCCCCTTCAATCTCAAAATACTCCACACTAGGCACTTGACAACTGTTGGGGTAACCCTGACATCCATACCTGGCTCGAGAGTACAAAATTAGTCGAAAGTGACTCAACTGTTGAAAACTTTTGATCAGCTCTTGTAGCACAGACGCATGGACCCAACTGCACGAGCTCATATTAACAGTTAATTTCGTACATTGTACTGGAATTGTAGTTTGAGTGTGCAGCCTTTGAAGCAAATGCTCACGCTCATCGGTGATCCGCCTAACACATAATTCTACCAAATTATTTGGCAAGTGGCGTTCCTCGGACTCCCAATGCCATTGTCCAATGTCAACAGAAAAGCGTTTGAGTTGGCTGCAAAATTTGATGATAAAGTGTTCTTCAATAATTTTGGGAACTCCCTCGATATTCACACATTGTAAGGAGCGTATACTGGGCAGGGAATTAGCCGCAAAAATTTGGGCAACTGATATGTATTGGTCCACTGTGAGCATCTTGTCCAGATTACAGCGTATTTCTAATGTTTTTAGATTTGGTAGGAGATTTAAAAAATCCTGAATAATCATAAACAAGCGGTGCGCGTTCAAGTCTGCGCTGTACTGAACATATTTAAAGTGCCAAATATTTTCTCGATGAGATTCCAAAAAAACACGGGCATGTTTTAAAAACTCTTCATATTTTGTCACGGTCCATATTCCACTTATTTGAAAGCTTATTGCACGACCAACAACAAGCCCGGAGGGAAATGGACAACTACTAAATTTGTGCAGGGAGTTAGGAGTAAACTGTAAGTACTCCAAGTTGCAGCGTCGGAGACTGCTGTAAATGCTGGGCATGCGACAATTCATCTGCTCAATAGGATGGGAGTGCTGATATGGACGTCGGCTGGAATGTGTGAATTCCAAAAAAGTATTTACAGAAAAACGCCAGTTTTTACAGACTTGACGACACTTTAAAAGCTGGCTTTTTCTTGTAAAAAGTTTCATCAATAAAGGGAGAACTTGGACAAATAGCCACTGATTTTTACACTCGCCAAAAAGAGAATTCAGTTGGAAGTTTGCGCGGCAAACAGCAAGTCGATCAAGAGATGATAATTTTTTCAGAATTATATCCCACAGCTGCAAATAAAAAGTTTATAATGCATTCAATACAATTCATAAAAATGGCGTGAAATTTCTGATTAGCCGCTTACCTCTTCCGGAAAAATAGAAGAGGGATTCAAAACTCCGTGAAATACTTCAATTCTGGCAAATTTCGCACAACTTATCTTGTCAGTTTTTGGCAATTTGTGTGAAATCATAGTATCTAGCTCAGATACAGTCGACTGATTCTTTGAAAATTGCGTTACTCCCACCGCCGGAGTAGGACAAGCTAGCAAATTCTGACCTTTGTCACAAACAGAACTTGTAGAAGAACCTGCAGCAGGAACAGCACCCCTAAGACTGGCGCATCGTGTTTTCCGGTTTTTTGTAATATCACTTTTCTTTGCATCCATTTTAGAAAAATGGAATCAACAAAATGTCTTTGGATCTCTGGTTAAAAGTCAAATAAAATTTAACTTGCTTTAAAATGTACACAAAAAATTGAAACACTAAGGACCATTTTTTAAAACCAAATATTTTTAAGTATATTGGTTTTGCGTCTACTAAATAAACTTTGTAAATAAACAACCAGCCAGCCAACACGTTCCTAAAACCTTGTTACGTTGGAATATTTAAAGAAAGCAAATTTGGCTTGTAACAATTTATTTTAATTTTAATGTAAGTTTACTACTTACTGACAGCAGAGTTATTATTGACTACATTTTAGACATTTTACAACCTGATTTTACTGAAATTGGTCCAATCAAAACAATATACATATTCATGTCGATTGCAAATATTTGCATATTTATACTATTGAATTTAAACTTACTTTGTACAGCCTCTCCAGAATTCAGGAAAACTTAACTCATTGTTTTTGCAATGCTCATCATATCAATTTGGTTTATTCCCGTTAATCAGCCACTCCACCAATTTTTTAATACAAAATTACTACTCCCGCAGTCTTAAGTACATGTTTTGAACAATTTGGCGAGATGTTTCATTGAAAATGTTTTAAACAAAACAACAAACCAAATTAATTAAATGTTTACTTTTTCAATGTGCAGTTATTAGCTGCAGAATTTCCACAATATTTTATTAATTTGTTTTCATAATAACACTTGCACTGCTTACAGCACTTGAACTGATTAGTGGTCCAACACACACTGACTTGTTTGTAGAAACTAGATAACAAAACGTATGATTCTAGAGATAAAAACAGCAGCTTACATTGTACATTACACATTTATTACACGACTTATTACACAAAGCTTGCTATTGTAAACTACTTACGTAAACAATACGCATATACACGAATACCCGTTTCTACACTGCGCAAAGCAATGCGTGTTCAGATATTGTACAAAGCGGAAAAACAGTTGGTCTCAGTAAAGCTCTGGTATAATCTTCTTGTCTGGAAAATTAATTACGTAGTAGCTGTGAAAACTGTTCATGATATGGGCAGTTCAAGCACACGTACACATTTAAGCATTACGTGCTCACTATTCATAAGCAGAGTATCTACATTCATTCTTCACACTTTTCTCTTAAAAGCCAACCGAGAAACCCTTAGCTTTCCGAAAGGTTTCTATTCTATGAATGGAAATGCTGTCGCACAAACAGACTTGCTGACAACAATAAAAGCTTTTGTTTCAAGAAAAAGCAGACAATCTCGTGTACATTCGTCAACTGCTCATTTTCCGGCTTCACATTAAAACTTTTTTATTCAACACCACGAAAAGAATACAATGACCCAAATGTTTATTATATAGCGCATTTGAGGCACTCCTTCTCAAACCATAAAACTGGTTTGGGGTTTTCCATCTGTGCGCGATTTTGGATACGGTATATGACCATAGAACAGCAATAGCTGTTTATTGGGTGTGGACATTTTCAGCACTATTCAAAGTCAATTATTTGTGTAACATGTTTTACTTATTAAATTCTGAAAAAATATTTATCCCTGGATACATTTGGTCTGAAATGATTAACTACATATTTCATAATAGCTTTTGTAAAATGAAAGAGCCAGTAAACGCAGTGAAGCAAAACCCTAAAAAGCTGTTGTTGATAAATCGCTATTTATTTGATGTTTCCAATTAACAATTACGTTCATTTATTGAATGCTAGGAAATTTTACAGACCACGTTTGTTTCAACATTTTGTTTATGTATAACGTAATCTGGTATTGTTTGCAGAGAAAACGACAAAATAACGACAATAGTGGGAGTAGCATTACAAATGTCCGTGATTTTCAAAAACATGAAATTTTGAAACCTTGGGATTTTGTGTGTTGCAAAAATGTTAATACATTTTTTGTCAAACAGAGATCCTAGGAATTATGTTAGTATGGTATTAGATTGTTGCTAGTGAAAGATGAGTTAATAAATATAAATTATAAGCAAGGACGTAATTATATTCTTTAGATCCTTTCAGCCACTTACATTAAAAAGCAAGGGCGTTTTAAAATCACCTGAATTTTGTAAATGTGTTTGTAGCTAACTTGTTATTATTGCCTGAGTGTACGCATTATAAGATATAGGTCATTAAAGTCACGCATAGTATGTTACATCCATGACACGATTCATAAAAAAAACAAGTGCCACATTATCTAGAATGTTTAGAGAGGATAGTTTGTTCTACCGGAAGTAAGTTAATAAAGTTTTGGTTCTTGTGTAACCTTTACCTGAAATTTAGCCAAAATATGTTTTACAGCACTATTATAAAACATTGACGAAGCATTTCCTTTATATTTCTTCATTACAAATATTTTGTTCCGTGTTAGTATATTAAAAAACGGCAGCAGTTACTCTCAGTTTGAAGATGCTAACCAATTAGGATGAGCAGGCTATAGCAAAAAAGTTTTTCATAGATAACGTACTAGGTCTATCCGAAAATGGTCAACCCCAGGAGCCAGAAATATTTTATGACTTTGAAGATGGGTACGTACACTGAAGCTTACAAAATAAACAATCTATTTTTCTTTTTCTAGTGGCGTGCGCAGAATGTGTTACACCCATCTCTGAAAAGATACCGACAGCTGAACTTTTGATGCTACGTTACTACAGACGTCGTTTAAAACAAAAAAGCTGATCAGCGGCTGAAAATGTAGTGGGTCATTTTCTTGCCCATGAACAATAGAATCTTTCAACTTGCAACGGAGGTACGTTGTTGCTTCAGTCTATTTTCAACATAAAGCTGAAATAAGAGTGGTCCAGTCCCACGCATACAGGTTTAGAATGTCTGTGTCTACATGTATTTTTTTTAATGTTTCATTTCCAAAGCAAAAGACGGTCAACCTAAATGCATGGCAGTGACTTGCAGAACGTTTGAAGCAAAATATTTATGGTTTAAATTTGCTAATGGAAAGTATAGTAGTATATTAGTTTATTTCCATTGTCATGAGAAATGAATGGGCTTCACGGATGCAGGTATAAAGTTGTAACTCAAGCTTACGAAATTTTACTAATTCCTTCGTCAGGAGTAAACGACAAAGCGAAAGTAAGAAACGGAGGACGCGTAACAAATTTTTTCCATAAAATTATTATAGAGTAAATAAGATATAATTATTCGTTCTGCATTGCCATTTATGAACGAATTTCCAGCCATTCATGCGTAAAACTTGTTCAATTTATTCATTAAATTGATTCCTAAAGACAAATTAATTTTGTGAATGCGTTAAAATGTAGCCAGTACAAATTAAAATGAAACGCAGCCCGTGTTTTTACAGAAATAAATGTAGGGATCTTTCAATTCTGGTGTTAAACTGCAACAATTTATATTTCATGACACTGCGTAAACTGGGAGTTTTAAAAATTTGTTTTGTTTGAAATCATAGTTTTATTCTTTTAGCAATAAAATTAGGTATTCGTGTTACGCTAATGTGCTTATACAAAAAACAAAAGTCATTGTCTTTTGGTGTTTTTCCCATAAACGTACTGCAATACAGAAGCAAACCCAGATCATATATCATTTTCAGAAAATGCAAGTTTTCCAAATCAGCTCGCTCTTGTATAACTTACCTGTAAATAGCATTATATTTACACTGCTGAAAGGGTACACAAAATACACGAACGCTGTACTCACTTTAAAAATAAGATTTTGGGCATATAAATCTTTACAATGGACAGCCAGGATATTACTTCAAAATATGTATCTTGTTATACGTTTGTTTTAAAGCAAAGAAAGGTATTTCCTACAGCAGCAAAGCCGCATATTGTAAGATTCCTTTAAAAAGTTTCTTTGTTTGCACATTTGTTGCGTACGTGATCCCTAAAAGTGCTTGAATATGGTCTGGTTGACAAATTTCCATTCAAACATACGCATTGCCCCATGTCTACCTATTTGAATTTCTAGTGTATTTCTGTCGGTGATTCACGGCATTGCCAGACCCAGACTGTTTGCTTAGCTCTCGTCCCTTAACTGCCTAGTTTTATAATGCAACTGCGCAGGTTGCCTAGAGGATAAAGAGAGGGCAAAAACCAGGGTACTTTTGAGATATTATAAAACTTTGCACTTCTTGCCGTTGCACTGGAAATGCATATAAACTCATTTATAGGCCCCTATAAACCCGTATATCCATGCCGTATATCTTTTCATCAAAACAGAGCAGCACAACGAATGAATGACTTTGTTGTTCCCCAGGTCAGGCACATTCAGGTTTCTAATCTGCAGACATGTCATGCAGCTTTACATAGAGTATATTGTCCACTGCATATTTTAGTGTGTACGCTAACAATTTTTTCTTTAAAACAAAAAAGGTTTCATGACATCATTCTCATCATCGCAGCTTTCAACATTGTGTGTATTGTGAAAGGCGAGAAAAGGTTAAAGCACACTTGTTGCTCACCTAGTACCTATGCAAACACGCAGTCGTAGTACACAGTGCTCGGTTCCGCTTGGACGTGTTGGGGAATACGCATGTAGGCTTACCTATTGGAAGAGAAAATAAAACAGTATAACAAACTCTTGCCAGTTCTCAGTCGGTAAAGCACAGCTGCTTTTTATTTTGTTGGTACAAGTGTTCTTCAGAACTGTTCCCAATAAAGCTGGAGAAATTACATTAAGGATTATGAAATCTAATTTTTTTGAAAGTTGACCTTTGAAGCTGAGCTTTAAATATTGCTACCAAAATAAAGCAACTTCAATAAAAAACATTTCCCAAAAATTAAAACGGCTCAGGTTGAGAAACCATACCCGCTTTTAAAATTAATTTTGTGCAAAGAATCCACACGTCAAGTGTCCCATTTTCTCATTGGCAAATAGAACTTTTAATTTCACCGAGAGTTAAATGGTCAAAAAATTTAGTACAATGGAGGCAGCCACCAGTCAAATTTGCATTTTTTGCTGTAATCAGCTTTCACCCATAAACCGGAAAATTTGCAGTGACCCTACAGAAGTTCAGGCAATTTCTGAAGTTTTTGTTGTATTGGGTATTCAAGTGCAAAACGTGCAGAAAATTAACCGTTTGGTGTGTTCTGATTGTTGTGATACTCTCAAGGATGTTATTAAGTGGCAAAGCGTTCTTCGGTTTCTGGAAAGTCGGATGAAAATAATCAAAAATAACTTGGAAGTTGCTTTAAGTTCAATTTCGGACAAAATACAAGAGGATGATAAGCTTAGTGTTCGGATTAGAGTGTGGACAGATGAGTATCCAGAGGAGGTGCTTGAAATTCGGGATGAAGTTGCCAAGTGTAAGAAAAATTATTTATAAACTTATTAATGATGTGATAATATTTGGGATTTAAAACATAGTTGCAGAAAGATGGCAGAGGGACAACCGAAAATCTTGCAAACAACCTGAAGCAATGCCAGAGGAAACGCCAAAAACCACAGAAAATGGTTTGATTGTAAGGCCATCAACCAGAAAGGAAAGCAAACCTGGCACGAACGTCAGTCCGTTCAAAATTTCCAGTTCTGAAAATGCGCACAGTTTTTGGAAGGGAGTTTCCAAGGGTAAGGGGTACAGTGTAGTACTCTAAATGGTTGAATTTGTTAAAAGTGCAAATGATTTAAAGGATACCTCAAAATTACTTGTAACCATTAAAAACAATACCACAATTTACTAAAATCTTTTTTCGTCTGCAAAATGTTGCCATGCACAAGATAATTCAACTCAAGGTCATCTTAGAAAAGGATTAGTTACGTTTCAGAGATAGTTAGGTTTCCAAAGCTTGCTATCCATCTGATTTTAAAACATACTTTTCATTTCCAGACGTAAACTGTTTATTTTTAGTAATGAAAAGTTTGCATAATAGTGCAGAAATATAGGGGAAACTGGAAAATGGATTTAATAATATGACTTTGTGCAATCACGCCACATGTTGAATTTTCGTATGCAGTATACTTCAAATGTAACCAAAGCATATTTTCTTTTTTCGTATACAGCAATGACAATGTCTATTTTGTTTTATGTCACAAGCGATATTTTGAATATAAGGTGTTTTGTGTGTCAGTGTTTTTAAACCTAACATTTTTAACAATTTCAGGAGAACTGCAAACAAGAAAGCGGAAAACTTGCAAGCAAGTTTCACGAATAGCCGAGAAAATACCAAAACCCAAGAAAATGGAGGAAAATGTAATTCGATTGTGCACCTCAAAAGATGGTAAGCTACGGAATTTTCAACCATTAAAAAGCCTCAATATACATGAGAATGGTAGCCAAGCAGTGCCAATGCCTCCTAAGGATATCCCTAGCAAGGCCATTCCTCCCCTTTGGAAACCATCCAGGAAGGCTGTGATGAAGGACAGGAAATTACAAATGAGAGCGGTTGTACGTGTGAAGCGATTAACTAAAGGCATGATTCAGGCGAAGAAGGACAAACTGAAGAAGAATAAAAGGCCTAGAGTAGTGCTAATATCATTTGGGAGCACTGATGAAAGCAGTTTGCACAGCGACCAATTGGAGGAGGAAAGAAGTGAACATTACAGCAGTGCAGAAAGCTCTGTGGTTTACGTAAGAAGAAAGAGGTAAACTGCTTAAATATTCTTACGCACGTTGCGGTGAACAATTTGGATTCTAAATTGTTTGTTTGATTTTTTAGCAAGCTGAGCTTATGGGCCCAGAAAGTAGTTGCGGCTCTTTATGGGAAACAGAAATTTGAGCAGAGTTTGAAAAAGGAACAGCCAAAATGGAAGCTGAAGTTCAACAGAAACCTGAACCGACTGACGTACGCGCGAGTGCCAATTTTGCTGCAGGAGAAAAGTGAATGTCTAAAGTGCGGCAAGTGTCGAGGGAAGAAAGCATTCCAAACTGATAGGCGACCGGAGAGTTATTGGGAACAGATTACTGGCCATATTATAAGTGTGCACTTGAATGAAGAAAAAGCGGATGAAAGCGTTAGGGTGAAGGTGGAAAAGAACTGGGATCAGGAAACTTGGGATTGGAAACCTAAAATGAAACTAGTTCCACAGGTTTCTTGTGCAAATATGACCGGACATAGAGTAATAGGCTATGTGGAGAAACCTAGTGAAAAGAAAATGGAAACGGGAAAATTGAATTTGAGAAAAAAGAAAAAGAAATGAGGAAAGAATTTGAAATGTTGCAAAGATTTATTGGGAATTTTGATAGGAACTTTTAAATGCCTCAATTGACCACATGAGATATATTTTATCAGTACAGAAAATATTAGCAAGAAATGGAACAAAATACCAGAATTTTTGCCTGTCTCTGTAATAGTTGAAAAGGGTTTACAATTTACAGACAAATTGAAAGTTTTATTTATGTAAAATCACAAATATATTTATATCATATATATATATATAAATTTTTGTTAAGTATTAAAGCTGAGCTGGTCATATAAGGAATGCAAATTAATGTATATTAGCTTTTAGTTAATATTGTTATAATACATCATATTAAGTACTTATTTCATACTTGTTTTGTAAAAGAAGAAATATTTTTTGTTTTCTAAAACGACCTGGTCAATAACTTCAATTTTTCGACTCTTCTGAGTAGTGAGTGGAAGATTTAGAGGACAGTCATATTGAGAAGAAAATGAATTATTCTACACTTTTAGTATTTAGTGGACAGTACAGGTTTTGAGTAACCATTGCAGTATGTTTTAATTTGGAATAGCTTTTATTGTTAAATCAAGGTTGAAATTTTGTCGCTGTGTAATAATTTAAAAGAGTTATACGAGTATGTAGTTTATTTCTGAAACACAAACTGCCCACGGAATGTAAGTCAAGTAAACGTTCGCAATTAATTAAACCCTAATTGGCGTTATTCTCCAAGTTCAATAAGAATCCTGTTTGTGCCAAGATAAAAAAATTAACAAAATGAAGCTTTTATAAATCGAATTTTTCATAGTAAATTTAAAAATGCAGACAATATTACTGTATATACTGAATTGCTGTATAATCCAGCGTTTGTTTTATTGTTCAATAGCTATGAACCAATTTGCACAGATAATGTAATTAGGTGTGACAGGCTAAAAGACTTTCGGGATGCTCAAGCTGTAAAAAATAAGGACGTGTGGATAAATAAAGTGAATTTAAATAGACCATTGCTATGAAGTTTGAATGTATGCTGTAAATAGCGCCATTTTGTTTTAAAAATAAATTTTTAGTTATAAATCTGGTAGTATTTTGTTTATGACGTTTAAAGTGTGACGTTTGTTTGCTTCAGCATGACGTTTAATAAAATGTTATACTTGATTGTTCTAAGGAATTAAAATAACTGCTTAACAAATGAATCAGCATTAGAGATAGGCTGCTCAAAATCGCGGAGTAATTGGTTTTAGCAAAATTGTTCTTAGAAGCTTTGTGTTGTGTTAATAGTACGAAACACATTTGTTTTCCTTCCATTTTTCTACTTTAAATAGAAACATTAAAGTTTTGTGATTTGTAAATTAACTATAAGTTATACATTTGTGTCTAGCCATGCGGATAATTATTCTGCATATAGCTCTAACTAGTTTAGAAATGTGGTTGAGAATTTGATGTTCTTTTTAAAACAGTCAGACAGAAATATACCTCTGATGCATGTAAAAATGTTGTTTTAAAATCCGCGTTCCTTCTGTTTCTGTTTGTATGCCATATTAATAAAGGAAGTAAATAAATCAAGCAATTTAAAGCAAACAGGCTATGACTCATTTTGATGCTCCTGTGATTGTAAAACTACATCACCAATTAATGGCCAACATTTTATCCGTTCCTATACAAAGTCTTCCGTTGATTTGGATATATGATATATTAGGAAATGAAAAGTTGCGAGTGGTATTTTGGTATTTCAAAACTGCATATGAATATCCATACTAATGTGTAAAAAATTACGCTGAACCTGAATGATTAGCGTATTGTGCAGGTTTAAAAATTGAACAATAATCGGAAGATTTTTGTGTCAGAGATGCGTATATGATGAATTGGCAGTTAATTTGGGAATTCATACATTGAATCTCGTAAGATATTACACACTTTGGTGGACTTGTACACATCAGGACATTCTCCTTACTTCAATAGCAACTACTTTTTGTGTGCAAATTGCAAAAAAGGTTTGGGATCCTGCATTTTGCATCCTGATGCTGCTACCTGTATAACATGCAAGTATGGGAAATACCATAGCGTTGCTCGAAGTAGTTTCGTTGTACAAGAAATGATGCTTGGTTCTTAATAGGAATGTTCATATGATCCGTTACAAAGCCAATAATATATTTTGGTTTGTGCATTGACCACCATATTATGGAAAATAAGTTATCAGATTTTTTGGGTCACAAAAGAGAAAATGTGCATTTTCCCAAAATATTATGTGCATTATGCATGCAGGTTAACAACGCAAGTTTTCCATATTACCATCTTTATGTTCAAAGCACAACTCTGTTCTGATCCAAATTACAATTTTTTAGTTTAGGAAATTTTTAAATGGAAGTAGCAAGAAATGCCTTTCCCATATGTACCTGCTCACATTTTGCCAATGTAATGGGAATTTTTAGTTGTAAATTAGATCTAGCAAACTTTTTTATGTGAATATAAAGTTTGAGATCAGAATTACCAAAAGAGGTTTAGGCTTTCGTTTTGCTTTGTACAAAGTCGATTTGGTAGTCAGCGTGCCTTATCAAACTGGTTGACAGCAAACTGACTGAGTTAATAAATTACTGTAGAATTGGAATTACGTTACATTAGATTTTTATTACTGCAAACTTGAATCACTTTCAAATTTATTCAGCAATGAAATCCTTAATATATATATTTATATGTTAAAATTCTGTGGGAGTGTATTTTGTAAGTGTTTCCATTTTTTGACATGGACATTTTATTGATACCTGTTTGTCGCTTCTTCTTTGTTTTTTTAATTTCAAGGTTTTTCAGCTTTGATTTAAAAATTCCCCAGCTTTTATGAAATACCAATGAAGAGCCTATAGGCCTTCATGTGGCATAATAGCAGGTAATTTCTAAAATAATTTCTGATACCAAACTGAATATGCAAAAGAGCATTTATGAATCATAAGTCAATTAGGGCGTACCTGAAAGTGACTTGCAATTAAATTGCAATGCTATCTCGACGATGCTGGTACCCAGCACCCATTTCTAAGCTACAAAATTATGTTTTTAGGAACGCCAAATTTTGGCAATTAAATTAAATGCAAATGTACTTACAAACACGATGACATGAAGCGTGTATTGAAAACCTCGTTTCATCTACGTTCAGTATTAGCAGCAATGAGAACAAACAGAGGTTTTAAATCTATGTAGGGTTGAAAAGGTGTAATGAGAGTACATATCAGGGTACATAGTCTCGGTAGTTCTATTAAGAACACACACAGCGCAAAAACAATTTCGAGCTGCTAAGGGTATCAAGCAATATGCTTGCATTTCGGATAAGTCTTCTGGCATACCAGACCCATTCAAACAATATTGCATCTTTTTGTCCGGCTTTATGAATAGTGCCTGGGGCAAGTTTGCAAAAAAAAACGAACAATGTTGCTCCTGTTGCTAGGGAAGAAATGCTTGTCTGGTGTACCCACTCGAGTGGGTGCCACTTCTTGGCCACACCTAGTCAAAACCATTTTCTGCTTTACACATACACAATCAGTCAGTCTGCACCAGTATCCTAGTCTCTCCAGATGGAAAAAAAGACCTAGGTTAATCCAGTATTTTTTTAAATTAAAAAGTTAGTTACGGATATAGTAGTGTGGCTTTTTGTACATTTCCTTGAATAATCTAATTTGGAAATGGAAATAGTGTACAGATTTGGCATTCTTTATTACCTGTGTTTACTGTTTTTCACAAACCGTGTGAGAGTTTTATAATCGCCCAGGGAAATTTCTTTAAATTTCAAACTACTAATTTTTTTATACATAAAACAATCCAGAACCGCACTGTAATTAAAACGGTTATGTCACCGTATATTCACTACATTTTCATTATTTGGTGATAGCTTAACTACGTTTAACAAGAAAATACAATTTTATTTAAATTGCAAATTTTAATCATCGATAATTTGAAACGCATGCAGCTTGACTTTTGTACAAGTACCCCAGCTCCTTGAAATGTCGTTCAACTGCTGAAAATGGGTAAGAGAAGATATTTAGAAAATGCCTCTATCAAGTTAATTTATAAGTGCTTTCCTTTTCACCAACATTTAATGTCTGTCATATTATGTCTGTAATCATATTTTGTTCTTTTAAAAATACCAGAAGCAACTGGAAATATTTGCTGGCTTTGTAAACCTTTTCTACAATATAAAGCACTGCAGCATAACCAACGTCATCGTGTTTAAAATTATTTGTGTTCATCCCAACAATTTGTTTAGAATAGTGCTTATTTTAATAAGTGAAAGTAATAGCGTTTCTGCCCGTACACTATTTTCCTAACACGTGAATAAAATAAGTACCGTTTTGGTGTTTTGTTACGGAATCTTATTTCAGAAACTTATTACACAAGCAAAAAAATATTTTGACCTATCAGTGCACCTTACGCCAGCTTTTAATGTATCAGCGTTTCTAACCCAGGCTACCTCATAAGTTCGTGTTTCGGTGTTCGATGAAAACTCGTGCTTGTGAGCTGAAATGCCATCCATTTCATTGACAATAACTTCGTTTTGGATAAGTTGTCTGTGGAAGCTGATGAAATATTATGAACATTTGAGGATTTTTTACGTAAGTTGAGTACTTAGCATTTTCCGTAGAAGCAGGATACATGATTTATATATATGTAGTGGTCAAATTTCTGTTCTGATGAATCGTCAGTTGGATAGATTAGACTTTTATTGTCATAGCAAATAAATACTCTTAGTAATAATTATCTTTTTGATACTACAGACGCTTCGATGTCGCATCCGAAGAATTGCAGTGCTGATGTTAGCTGTTGGAAGGACTCATTTCTTTAGAATAGAATAGAATAGAACTTTATTCACGTGTTTAAGAGCATCAGTCATTACATTGTCTGTTGTTACTGCCCTAACACTACAGCCTAGCTGTTAGTTAAAAGTCATTCTGCCATTGGACTATCAGTGGAGGTTGAATAAATCTTAAAAACAATAAAATATCAGCCAGAAATATCTGCACTACATTATCAATTTTTTACGTTCACCTATAATAATTGCTTTACAAATTTCTCCAAATGCAATATAAGGCGATTTAGTTACATCAGTTATTACAAAATGTTTGTAATACGTGTTCCATAATAGCACACCTTGCCAGCGAAATGATTGCTTATATAGTTCCGATTTACATTATGACAAGTACATTTTCATTACACTAGTTGTTAGAAATCTTTTAATTGAATACAATTTGGCAATTGCACAATTTAGTCTATTTTCTACATTTTCAAAATGGGAGTTGAAAGTCAAAAAACTATCAATCCATATACCTAAGTACTTGAACTTGACAACTCTTTCTACCAACTGACCATTAACATATAGGTTACCAACTGGTTCATTCTTAGATTTAATCTTTAAGGACGCCGTAAACGTACAACCATTTTATATCGTCAAGTTTACCGTAATATAATTTGGCAATTTTTCCTAACACGGCTTTTGGTAAATAAAATAGATAGCATACTAAACAAAAACATAAAAATCATGAAACTTCAGGGTTTTAAATTAATTTTAGTGGATAAATTGAATAAAGTCTGGTCGAATGTCGAATTTAACGATCTATAAACCCAAATAGCCTACTTGACAGATTTGGTCGAGTAATATAATAAGCAGATGCTTTGAAACAAGTTGTGTTTATTTTTGTAAAACGTTCCTAAAGACTGCAGGAGAAAAAAAGTTGGCAACCTTGCAAAAATGTGACATTTTAAAAACTATAATCAGAATCCTAATAATTTACACTATTTTATGGTATTTCTTTGAAATTTGAACGGTGTTTTACACTTTGGAGCGTTCAAGGTTGAAACGCTAATGCTAAAATTTTGTCTGTAGAACGAAGTTACACAGGATTGTATACCCAATTGAAAGTGTAGGAATTTATCAAACATGGCATATTTAACTGCTTGTCTAACAATGGTGTAAACCGCTATGATAATATAATAATCAAGAAAACGTTGCCAGAAGTCATGAGAGGATTAAGGTGTTAGCTATAAAAGTAAAAAGTAAACGCTTTCCCTTGCTCTTTGATATTGTAGATTCATTGTATTGCTAAAGGTCAATTGCGTATTTGTTGACTTCAAAACAATACTTATTAAGATTGAAAGCTGAAGGCAACTACCCGAGCAAATACCATAGTCTATCAGTTAATTTTATTACAATGGCGGTGTCGACATATTTTGTGACGGTATAATTGCAGAAAAGAATCCGCTGTATTTCCGTACTACCACAATAAACACCAAAGAAACTCCGTGAATGCAACTCACTGTGTTCATTTACATATTACGATAAATTGCACGAAAGGAAAATTAGTTAAATTCTCGGGTTAAACCCTTTCAACAGGACCTGCAAGCTCAGAAACAACTTGTTTCAAACGAGATTTAATAAAAATTGGTTCCATTAAATATTTGCTATTTTCAGTGTCGTTATATGCCTGTAGAAGGCTACAAATTCAGTTTGTTAGATAACTCTACGAAAATTAAATTACTTGGAACGTACAAAGCTAGAAGTAGGACTAAACAAATTAGCAGCTTTATAGTTTATGTGTACATATACTGTAGGACATGTTTAAAAATACAGATAGAGTAGAATATCTAAACGTTGTAAGCGTGTACTTTCCAGGTAGAAAGAAAACATGAATTTTCATTAACGATCAACACAATCAAAACGCACACAAAACGTACCGAAAGCGGCCGTAAAGCTTATTTGCATATTAGTGTTAGAATGCTTCAACGGCTTAGGAAAAAGCAGGATGCCTGCGCTAGTCGAATCCCATATGAAAGTTTAAATGAAGTTTTTGGAATTGAGCATTTCCTTGAACTTATTTTAAAGTTTGCAGATTGCAAGAAAGATTGTAATGATTGTTTGCTAGTTATTGATGAAAATTTGCAAAATGTGTAAACCCCAAACACAGACAAATTGATTAAATTTAGGCGGCAGCTTGCTTCGCATTACAATTTATAAACGCAAAAGCATTTTAAATGGTTTAAGTAATAAAGTCACAAGTAAACCGTTTCGATATCAAACAAGATGAATCCTGTACTATCTGATAGTCTGTTTTGAGTAGATCCACATAGTAATTTCTGAAATGGTCTCTTGCTGTATTGAAACAGATTTAGGACATACACAATCAATAACTTTTTAAACAGTGGAAATATGGCAATATACAAATGTACTGTATGTGGTTTGCTAATTGTTTTTATGACCCTTAGGGTTTTTTGTGGTAAACACAATACATCTCAAGAGACGTTCTTCTCTGTTTAGGATATTGTGTATTTTTAACATTTACTTAATTCCAATCTAGCTCAGTTTAAACAATATTATTTGCATTTCAAAGTTTTTGCAAGCTTGGAAGACTTAATGTAATAATCACTGTATTAATGTCATGATAAACATTGCATACATTTTATCAAATGTGATTGGTAAGAGCTTGTGTCGAATTGTTGTACTAGAGTCTTTCTGCTTCTTCTGAAGTTTCTGCTAGAAGTCTAGTCTAGATTTCATGACTTGTTATCTACATATTTGTCAACGTTTAGCATACAGCATGCTGCAACAGATCAGGAGTGTCTACGAATGGAACCAAGCACTCAGACACGTATCAGCGCAGACGCAATATTTGCACCGAGAAGGGCTTTACAGGATAATCAAGATACAAGCAATAACAATATCAGCTGCAGGTAAACAGTTATGAGACAAACGCAAATCGCTTCAGTAGAATTCATGATATGAAACAATGCTTTATTACAGTTATTGAAGTTCGCTTTATCTCAGGTGGTATATTCAGGTAACAACATCTCAGTAATTGGTACGATTTATGTCAAACTAAGTCAATTCACCAGCTTAATGGTAAAGTACGTTAATATCTGTTCTGCCAATTTTATTTGTGGTCCTGACTTAACAACTGAATTTTGGTTGGTTTTATGTAATAGATTTTACGGTTATAGGAGCCATCAGAAATTCTTTGGTTATATACTTGAATTGTATTGGTAATTGTTGAAATACAGAAGTTCACAGAAAATTTATGTACGGCAAAATTTCTATTGAGTAAATGCATACTCATATGTTTTTCCGAATATGGCAAGGACAGACACTGGCCAATCTTAATTTCTATGTCTTTCAGCTCGAGTTCTTAGATTTTTTCAGTGATAAGAGACGAAAAACATTTGTCGCTCAGAAAGTACCAGCATGAATAGAAAATAATCAAGCGAACGACTTGAAATGTCTTAAGTGTCTTAGTATATGCAAGGATTTATGAACGCACACATCATATTTTCTTCAATTGAATAAATCAGATAATTAATAATAAATTTCAGTAATCTGAACTATCACTCTTTAATATTATATTTACTTATATTATATATATATATTATAAGTTAACTATACAGTTTACAAAACTATTATGTTCTGGTAGTTTTTGAAATGCTAGGACATATGCCTGTGCAATTTTTTTTAAATGATACATCTGGCAGCCTGTGTTCTACAAATGTATGTAGAGTACATTATATAAGAACAATCAGTTTCATAACATACATTAGATTTATGTCTATTTGAGTGGTTCTGCCTATCACTGGTGGTCGTATTTGGATATCATTTGGAGTTCATCTTCTAAAAAGAAAAATCTGCGGTAACGACCTTTGACTCAATATAAATTACAATGAGTTTGGTTGCAATCGCTGGTAATTTGGTGGCGTCTGCAGAAACTTAATGCCTGTTGTGCACTGACCTACAAATTCTGCTTTACAAACAAATGCAATGCAATTTAACAATTTAGCGTTTCCTTTATTTGATTACGCGCCAAAGTTTGGATTTTTTCCAGTATCATACGTAGTTGTCAGATATTGCACGTATAACCAGCTCTTTTACATTTTGTGCAACGGAACCTTTATTGCTTGATCTTTAAGGCTACTTTTACATTCAGATCTATGTATCTTGTTGCGTGCCCTATCGTTAAAACATGTAAACATTTATTGGTTACCATTCAGTTGCAAGACAGTGTTTATGTACATTCTGCATTTTTGATTCGCATTATACTTAAATTTTGAAAGCAAGAAGCAGACTAGTATTCTGCCCTCTAGTATTCTAAAATTCTGCAGGAGTGAAGTTTTATTCTATTTTTTGACAAAGTGAGCATGGATTATTGTAACTTTTCTCATTGAAGTTATGCTAATTCCAGAATTTCCGGTACGTGTAGACGAACGTACACATCCTGATTTCAGGTCTCAATTTAACAGCTAGTGGAAAACGAAACATATAATCTTAACGTTTATTAAAATATATTTTAAAACTGATTTTGTTTTGTTCTGCATGCCTATGTAATATTGTGTTGGGGTTTATTGATATACCCAGTAGAAACCATGCACAACAGTGCAATTAAAGTTTCCTAAGATAAAAAGATATCATATTCTGGAAAATTATATCCCAAGCGGTGGGTGATATCGGATGGAAAAATATAAACAAACATGCTTTGCTTGCCTCTATAGGAACTCCACAATTTATCGTTTAACATGTTAAGGTGATTCTTACAAATAAGCTGTAACGTGTCTGCAAAAAAGGCAAGGTGTATCTTCAAAATACTTGGAATTGCAATCAGAGTTATACTGCAGGCAGGCAAATTTACAAAATTAGAAAAAATGATGTATTACAAAAAATTAATTTTGCAATACGGCTAAGACGGACATTTCGCCATAATAAATGTGGCTGTAGTTGTCCATTTCAACTTGGAGTTCTCTGACACTACTGAATTTACATTCATAAAATATTAGCGGTGTTGCACGACTGATTTTTGCATAACAAGAATACTAAACAAACAATTTATTAGTTCTCTGCCAATGTAGTTGGATATGTTTTTACCTCTTCAACAAGCCAAGATACAAACTTCTTCTACTTTAGCTTTTGGCAGATTTTGTTCCCTAACACACAAAACTGAAACAAGTTTAAGGCATTTTCTTAAAACCAAACTTTGTACGCGTAAACTAACCAGGCTGGAATTTATATTGCTTGTAAAATTCATATTTGTTAGTTGATTTACGATATTATATGATATTTGTATTATTATTCGCGTTCATCATAATAGAGTAATGAACGTTTTATACCGGCTGTACATTTTTCTGTTTCATCAAACTAACCACACGCAAAACGTGTTGCTTTATTACAGCAGAGAACCAGTTTGTCTACAGGATTTATTAGAATGAATAAATTCTCAAATTTAGATACGAAGTTATTCCAAGTTCCTATTCACTTTAATAATTGGTCTAGACATTTCCGGATTTTGGCGTCTTATGCGTATTTACCCTTTGTGGGAATTTAATAAAAAATAAAACTGGTTTCACACAATACCAAGTTAGGTGCAATGACAGCTCAGAATCTGAGCCTCAGATTAGAAATTGTTGCAGAATATCAGCGAATGAGGGTTGAGTAATTACAAACTCAAACATTTTGTTTGATTTTACGAGAAATAGAAATTGAAGTTTAGTAAATCAAAAGGTTCTTAATGAAAATAACACCATAGAACTGTGTGTAACCTAATTGCAAATACATTGATCACAATATGTTTATTGATGCTGCTTGGACTAAATTAATATTTTACTATCATTGCGTTTTGATGCCGTTTTAGATTTAAAAACCACATTAAGAAGATGAGCACGCAGAACTGCATTTACGTATTATTGCATACATTTTATGTGTATAACATATTTCCCATGAGGTCAAAATACAAATTCGTCTAAGAAAAACTTGCTGCAAAATATTATACATTTAAGAACAACTTCATTTGTGCTCGTCTTTTATTCTGTGATAACCTTTCCAGTATACACCTAATTCTATATCAACAAATTTTATAATAGGTATTAAGTCAGCAAACAAGCCACTCATTATTTCAAAATTCAATAGCATATTATTCGAATGTTTGTTAAGTGGTATTGCTGTGCTTGCCCAATTTAAAACGAAACCTCACATTTCACAGGAAAAGAATCAAGTTGACAATATGTACCATTCTGTTATGTTAATTAAGGATAAATTGAAAGTTTGTTACTCAAGTTATTTTAAAAAGGACTTTCGTTTGTATTCTCCGCAAAGCACTAACCTGTTTCAACTAGTGTTACAAAGATGGGTACATCAAATCTTTGGATATTGTTATAGCCATGTAGTATGTAAGGATTAAATTTCTCATCCCTAGATCCCTTATATCTTACTAATTGTTGGTTTATACAACTTTGAAACGAAAAATCATATATTCCATTATTTTACACAGGGATGATTATTTATTCCAATGCGTCAGTATACCTTAGGTACGCACCAAAAATGCTAATATGACTATTTTGCACACAAACTATTGTGCATTTAGTATTGTTTTATTCAGGAAATATCCCAGTCTGCCAGACTGTCCTGACATATGGTTTACAAATACCACATTTTTTACTTAAAACAGTATAATTTTAAATGCATTTGTAAAAGGGTTAACCACAGTAGAAAATGCATTTATAAGGCTCTAAGCTTAGCATCAACAGCACTTTGACTTACATTTTGTTAAATTTAAAAGACTTACATTACGTTACAAAACGTGTTTTTCAATACAATGCAAGTCAGAATAGATGCAGGTACGTGGAAACTTAAAGGTCTTGTACTCATCACAAAGACAAGACATTTTAATGCGTATTCGAATACTTGTGCAAAGGGCATTCTTTGTATCTTTCCTTCGCTTTCCTTGCATGAATAATGAAGCCATTTGCTGAAGATTGTAAATGATGTGTAGGGTAACTTATATAGGTTTGCATTTGCCAATCGGGGTAACGAATACATAAATAAAACAACCTAATGCTAAGGCAACACATGATTTTTCTTCCGAAGAAATAATTTTCAAGAAAAAAACAAAGAGATTTCCAATAAGTATTTAATGGTTAAGGAGATGGTTTATTATTTTGGATTGATGGTAGTGATTTTTGTGCATTTAAATAAGAATTTATAAGCTCAAATATTTTTAGTAACGGCGGCATGAAAATATATTTTGACAACAGAGCCAGTTGTTCGTCCTAACACATTGTTATTTCACTTGTTCGATATAATGTAGTCGTTTAGTTAGATAGCCTTGTATAGGGCGCAGTGAAGTTTAATTAAAATAATGCAATATACTGTATAAAAAGGTTCATTGTAAAGCCGCGAATCAACAATCAATTTAGAGGCTGCAATCAAGCACGACAGGCGGACCCAGGTAGCCATTTCAATTCTGGATTTCTTGGTTACCTAGCAGCATAGAAATGATCACTTTAAATGTTCCCTTCTAAAACGTATAAAAGTGTAATGCTGGATACGCATTCTATGTTAGGGAAAAAATTGTCCGACTTCTCTTTACTTGCACTTTTTGAACAATATTTGATAGGGTAACAAGCAAGATTTAAAACACGCCTTTTAGCTATAAAAAATTACAGTAGTGTAATTGTTCATGTGAAAAAGTTTTAAACGTAAAAATCTGTTTTCTCATAAAAAATACTATTCAACTTTCGGCTAGTCGCTGTCCGCATTATACTACAATGGTAGCGTAAACGTTGAAACTGAATCTCCCGTCTGTTAATATCACTAGGTTTTTTGGATTGTATGTGCATTTTTGACTAAATTCTGATTAGAGTATTTAGCTACTACAACAAAAAAATGAGTAATAAGTGCGTGATTTTTTAAAGAAATTCGGTGAAAGTAATTATTGTAACATTTCTAAGCGTATCAGTAATTGTAAGTGTAATTATCGCAGTCAACGTTTTTATGTTCCATGTTCTTTGAATGACGGGATGAAAAGTTTGCTTTTAGTAGTAAGTTATTAATACCAATTTGTTTAAATCCTTTGGAGAAATTGTCTAATGAAGGTTGGTTATCATGCAGGTTGTCAATATGTGCAAAGTACAATATATATAAATACAAGTAATTTTGCAACTGGTAAAAAGGTATGTACGAAAATTGTAAAATCACATAAGTGTTTTGAAACATTTGTTCACCACGCCAATATAAAGCATTTGAATAATAAACGAGATATTGGAGTTTCTTCATTTATTAAGCCCTAATGTACTCCCAAAATGTTACGAAATCCCAGTCACTGCTTTCGAAGAAAACGCAAAAGTTTGAAAGTATCAAGAAAACTTGACTGTTCGGAATTTATAATATCAAGCATTTTACTGCAAATTATATAACAAAAGTGGTTTTACTAACCCGGTTTCGACATTTTGGTTGAAAGCAACTTCCAACAGTCCAGATCCAATAAAAGTTTTGAAAAAATAGGTATTTAGCAAAATATGGGTATTTAGGACCAAATAAGCATTTGTAAGGACGTTAGGTACTAGTTGGTATTCCGATGCTTCCCGAGTCGTCCAATCAGAATGCTTTGGCAATTCATTGAATATTTCAGTTTTTAGCAGGTGATTGCTTTGTCGGTTGTGTTACGTGCAATTGTAATCCAGATTAAAAAACCACATAGAGAGCACCAAGATTACGTACAAAAATAAACCGCCAATCTGAAATAAGCAAAAGAGTAACCGATCTGAACACTTACACTACTGAATCGTCAATTTATCTAATCAAATATTTTGGTGGATGTTCTAACAACTTTTGATTTCATAAATATCTTTCACAACGCAAACCTGCATTCGTACTATAAAACTGAAAACTAGATTTGAAAATTACGAACTTATTAGAATTTGCTTAAGTTGTACGGTGAGATGTGGATCCACAGAAATTGAACCCGCGTGAGTGCTGGAAAACATTTGCGTTTGGACAAATGGTGTTTAAACGGTTTTACTACATAACAAGATAAAATAACCTACTTGGGTGATTGCTAAGAGATGAAAAATTTTCTAGTTAAAAATGCTAAAATACATTTTAAACATTTTTGTCTCAAGTTTAAATGACCGCACTGCAAGTGTATTTATTGTAGTTTATGGTTCGGATGGCCAAAAAGCATGTATTGCTTAAAACACACAAACTCCCATCTCGTATGTAGTTTTTATTCAATTGATGGTGAAATATCCACTAGCAATAACAGAAAAATCCGCAAACAAACAATTACTTGCCAATGCATGGTATCAAGTCAAACTTTGGGGCTATTCGCCTGGGGCTGGGTTTATGAAGCCTTACAGAAGATTTAAGTTTTACACACTTAGTTTAAATTTATTTAAGATTGATGCTTTGTTATGACAATTACCGATGGTTTAAATCCGTTGGTACTCATTTCTCTATGGATCAAGATTCATAAAAGCTACCCTATCTGTTACAGTCTAGACACACGTGTTTTTATAGAGCCTATATAAACACGGGAGTCTTGACATAGTACAAGCACACTGCGTGAGATTTGGATTCAAAGAACCGGGATGAACTTGTTTGCTACAATTACCAGTTAAATATTTGGTTTTTGCATATTAAATGAAATACTGTAGTGTAATGTGAGAAAACATGCAGGTACCAATAAACTTTTTGGAATCATTTAAAAGCAACTTTGTAAATTTTTATAAGCATGCATGGCATCGTGAAGGCAGTGAACAATTTGGGTTTGCCATGCTTGCCTTAAACAGTGTAAGATTTTCAATGTATGAAATTTATTCATTTGTATTTTTAAATAAACAATTTTATGAAGGACTTTTAAAATCAAACAAAAGCAACTAAGGGTTTGCTGTCTCTGTCTCTTAAGGGTTTGCTTGGTAGGATTTCGTTTAATTTTAATGTATATTACAAATAAATAGGACTTATTAGTGGAACTACGTAAGTTCCTTGAAAAAGTAGTTCATACTGCAACTGATTGCGTAATTTTTTGTAGTAAACATAAATAGACAATTTGAGGTAAAAATGCAGCTCCATTATAAAGTAAAGATAGAAAAAAACACAAGAAGCGCCAATAAAAATTGAGGCCAAACCGTTTTGTTAGTGACGGTATCATGTGCTAACTACACCAGCGGTACGGTTTAAAGCAAATGTTGTGACAGGTACTTGCTGAAATTGTCCCAGTACCAACTTCCAAAACAACTTCCGTTTTGATATCGATCGAAGATTTTTCGATTGTAATTAGTAAGGATACAAGCTGTTGCAGTGGATAATTTTGTTAAGTTCTACATATCCATTAACTGTAATGAAAGTTTAGCACAGGGGAAAATAAACGCAAACATGTGCTAGTGAGGTTCATGAAATTAAAGGTGGGGAATAAAGAAATTCGGTCTCTGTCTATATTATTATCATTCATTCATATCAATCATTATCATTATCTGTCCATATTACAAAACAAGCGCAAGTGGAACTATTTTTTGAGTAGCGTTTTAAATATTAAAATAAATACCAGGTTTACACATTCTAAACAAAATTTTCCTTTTGCGTTTTGCTTCATATTTGTCAATTTGCGTACATTGAGACCAAGCAGATTTTAAAAAATAATCATGATGGATTCTACTTTTATATGAATGGAAACCTGAGTAAAGTGAAACACAAACTACGCAAAGTGTAGTTCATTGAAATTCTAAATTTTAATTCAGCAAAATTTAGCAGTCGATTAAAAAAGGTTTAATCACGCTTATCGCAACGAAACAAATTACATGACAAAATTCCAGTCCAGCGTGAAGACAATTGGAAAAAAGTTAGGGCACTCATACGAAATTTGACATGACTGCAAGTGCCAAAATTAATCGAATGCTGTTTTCGTCTGCCTCTGCCTCATCCAAACTGTCCAGTTAATATACCAAATGAAAGCCAGGAAAAACGCTAGAAATATTTTTCTCATTTTTTTGAGTTACCAAAAATAAGGGTATGACTATACTTACAAAGCGATGCATTTTCGGGCGTAATGGATAGTTTGACCTGTGCATCTTTCCAAATATCTCCACTAAGGACAGAGTTTTAGTCTTGTGGTTTGTTTCGTTGAAACAGGAAATAAAATAATTATGGTGCCCCGCTCGGCGATTTCCTTGATCGTGTTTTATACAAGTTATATCCTAAAATTGTATTGTAAACGTCTAGCGGTGAAACAAAAGGAGGTTATTTTTGAATTTACAATTCAAACCCGTAGATGAAAGCAATTTTTTACGAAAATTGGAAAACCTTCTCAAAATGGGGAAAGCATCAAAACTCCTTCTAAAGCAGTATACAATATTTTGTATACAGATTTTATATTTGAAAGCATAAATACAGGAGGGGTCTTGCAAACTGGTTTTTAATGTACAGAGCTGTTTGTTCACTAGAAAGTTCTTCATACTCAACTTTGTGTGTAAACGTGTTGTTTGTTGTTTATTGCTGCTGTGTATTGATTTCTACCACAAATCTGGCATAATTGGCTAACACTGAAACTCCGTCCGTCATAATCACTAAGTTTTTGGGATTTTGTGAACATTGTGGCTCCCAAAGTTTAAAATATTTCATGAATAGTGTGCGTGCATATAAAAACGACCAAATGTAGGGCTGTTTTTCAATAACTCAGCCAAGGCAAGTACTCGTTAACGAAAACTCAAAATTCGAAATTTTGAAACATTGTCTTTGGGACCATGGCAAAAAATCTTCTTGTAAAAACATTTTGGTCTACGTAGGCAAGCATTAAAAACCATGAATGATGTTTTTTGTTCCAGCCATATTTTTTGAAGTTGCACGGAATGTGCACATTGCTACGTATGAAACTGTCTGCCAAACGTGAACGTATTTTTTAATTAAAATACTAATTTTGTAAAATGATTGTGTTCTGTTCTCGCAGATCTTTTGTCAAAGTCTTAACAAATAGAGCAGATAGTAATTGAAAGCTGCAGCTAACTTTGCTTTCCTACATACATTTTCAAATACCACTTAAACCATACCGTTTCAGTGCTTAAAATCCAACTAATTATCTGATTACTACGCGACTATTTAATTGGATCCAAGAAGTTTACACTTACACATGTTTTAGTTTGGTGACTAATTATTACGCTTTTTGTTTACTTAATTTAATCATGATTCACCCCTTCTTATGTGTGCACAGGTGATTAAGTTTATGAACATCTGAAAGTTTTTAAATTTAGGAGTAACTCTGTGATATGTTTTTTGTTTGTGTTTGTTTTACAAACTAGTGAAATTCTACAAAAACATCTTATTTTCGGGCCAATGAATACGTAGTAAAGCGTCTTCCATTTTCCGGGTTTCTGGGTTTTTTGCACGTGTACTTGTGCAAAGCCATTGATAACTTCATGGTTAACAGGGTCGTATAGACCACATCAGATTCGTGGCAATAATCGTTCTTGATGCCGGTTTTTGCATCCAGTCCTATAAAGAAATCGACACTCTGTGTCCTAAAGTAGAAATACAAGTTGGATAGTAAAGAGATATTTGATAGAAATCATCGACTTTTTTAATGCCCCATGACAGACTTGTTGCTGGTACGTAAGTTGCTTTGAAGGCATAGATACCAAAGTCTAGTCAATCGGCTTAACAAAACTAAGATCATACTAGTAAAAAAACAACCTTGCTTGCTTGAAGGGGTCAGCAATATTATTTTATTTTATTTTATTTTATTTATTCATTTAAAAGAAGCAAAACATATCTAACGCAGTTCAGTCACACGTTAACTGAACTGAAAATGATAAGATATTAAATATTAAACCAAATTGATAAGAAATATATTGATTCAAGGAATTTTTTGACAGACGCAATTTTTATTTTCCTACAATTAACTTAGCTTACACATATTGCCGATTGTAACAAAGCAGAATGGTCATAACATTTAGCAATTTTGAATTTAATCAGCGGTTGCATAATGACAAAAATATTATTTATCTAAGAAACGTCTTACGGGTTAGGAAAAGCAATAACCAGAAAGAAAACTATGATAAAATGTCTAAATAATACATAAAATATTAGTCTCATACATAGGACAATTGATGACGCAGTGTAGAAAATGCATCCGTCGTAGTGGTTTATTGAAATTTTACGGCGGCAAAACAAATTTTAAAGTATTGTTGTTTTTTGTTCTAGTACCAAACTTTGTTATCAAATATCATTTCTGATGCAATTATCTACTACAGTAAGTAGGATTAAGTAAGACTTTAACAATGATAGTGGAGCTGTATGACACATTAATTGTTCGAGTTATCCAAATTTTCCTAAATATCAAGCACTTTAACATCTAGAGACTTACTTAACAAAAGTTGAGTTAATGCTTTGTTTAGTAATGATATTGTATTGGTGATGTCTCTGTGATCTGGTGCCAAGTTTGGGACAGTTATCAGTTGTAAGTAATTCTTTTAGCATTTTAAGGTTTCAAGGATACACCAATATTCAAGATAGAGTAAGTTACAATACAATATTTATGTTTTAACTCTTCATGTAGTATTGTGTCGTATTTATTACTGAAAATACGTTATTATAAATCCAACGCAGTTGTTTATAGATTATAGTATTTTTACAACAGTCTCACTCAAATTAATTTTTCTATCTTTTACCAATCAGAGTAGATACGGAAGAACACATGGTAGATAGTAGAAGGTTGGTATCACATGGTTTAGAAGCTGAAAGTCAATCTGCATTGAAGACAAAAATCCGTAGCTTTAGTAAACTATACGTAAAGCTAGTTTAATACAATCATATTTGGCATAACAAGCATTCATGTAAAATTAACAATAATATTTATCTTTAGAAACTATTATGGTTCGTGTTCAAACTAAAGTCGTCATTGTTAGATGTGTAACTAACAAATTAGTTATAATATTTATTGGAAACCTTTTGTCCGGGTTCGCCGTCTGATTCGATTGTGCGTGATGTGTATATGCAATTATTCTACGGTTGTATTTTCAGTTTAGACGGCTTTTACAGGTTCTATATACATCCCTTGACATGCCCATTTACAAGGTACTTAATATTTATAAAGTTTTTATGACGTCTGTAAGGGTGTTTTTGTTTCATTTAAATAATTGCATCGGCTCAAGAAATTGTTACCAACTAATTTAACACTTAAAGTGAACGATTTGTTAGGGAATATCCAGCCCTTTTGATTAAAACTGTGAACGAGCAGAGACACAACTGGGTGATTTTAACATAAAATCGCTTTTCAATATGTTTACAATGTACTTATCAATGCTACTATAGCTCATTATCGCATTTTTTTTGAAAGCTTTAATAGTCATGAAGGTTTATTTTTTAAAATAATATTCAATTGAAATTATTCAAGAGTTTAAATAGTTTACTAGATGTAGTTATATTGACATTTGGAATGGGCGGTTACCGATGAAAGTGTTTTGTTTGTACATTCAATGGCCTTTAAATTTTCAGGAGGTACATTGCAATATTATATGGTTGATTTATCCCAGCTAACTTCTGTTTGATTTCATTCATTTCACAAATACTTCATAAACGTTTTGGTGCAAACCTATGGATTGTGTGCAGTTTAATAATACATATGTTTTGTGAGAGCTGTTAATTATAACTAAGAGCTTTTTACTTGTTAGAAACAAGACAAGATGAATCATTCTTCAACAATTCCAAAATACCTCTGTATAAGTACTTTGTTCCTTTGCTGTTGCCAAGGGTAGAATTCCCAGTACAAACTATACATGCATTGCATAATACGAAATGAATGCACAGTTACGTTTTTCTGTTAGGAATGACTGACTCTGAATGGAGAGATATTTTATCTAACTTATACATTGCTCAGGGTTGTGTGCGGCTTTCCGTCTAAACATTTTGTTATTGGCATGTATATTTTCGTCTATGGGAAAATATTCTTTTATCTATGGGATTAACGTATTTTAGACGAGAGCAAAAAATATTCAAGTTTCTCTGATACGGGAGTATTTTTCCTTGAAGAGTTTTAGTGACCTTTAACACTGCAATCACGGGTTAAAACTTGCTCAGAATCCTATTTCTCTCCTGGCAACTCCTCTTGTTATTGGCTTTAGCATACAACGCTGAGGCTCACTTTCAGAGTCAGTTCTAGTAGACTTTGTGCTGGTGTCTGGTAGCTTGCAAGTTTGCTATTGACATAAAACGCATGCTATGTTATGCAAAGTATGCCCTAAAATGAAAAATACTCTTTTATCCTTGAAAAAATACTCCCGTGTCTCATAAACTTCAATAGTTTTACCTCCAGTGATGAAAAACGTTAATCCCATAGACGATTGCAGATTTCTCCAGGACAAAAAAGATTATTTCTTTGCACTTTGAAGATCCTCGTGCAAAACATTTTTTCAGTAAGCTTTATTGTTTAGTTTTCCTACTATACATAATTGTTTTCTAAAATGTCAAGATTGTTGTATTTTTAGGTTTATTGACTGTTTGTTTGTTATTAGTTTCCACGTTAATTACGTTATGAAAATATTACATATATTAATTTTGTTTTATATTGGTTGGTTAAAAAACCTCACTTAATCATTATGTAGTGAACGATGTAATCATATTATTTGTATTGTATGTTAAGCATATGTATTGTTGTTACTTGTGTGCACGATGACTTTTATTTGCAGATTGTTTTACAAAAAAATTGATAATGTTTCGATAAATAAAAACTAACCGTATTCACTTGCAGAAAGACCATAACTTCAGTTTTTTTATTACATAAATTTTCATCAATGTAAGTGCATCAATGTAAGTTAATAAGCCAAAAACCTGAATCAATTTTGTAGCAGGCAGAGCAGCAACGTATTTGAAGAAATTTTGTTGGTTGTCGCTTAATTGTTTTATCTTCAAAAAAGTAAAGATTCCCTCATAATAGGTAAGTCCACACATTAATTTAATAAATTAGTTACTATTGTTTTTTAGTGTATTTTCTTTGGCAAATCCATACGATTTATATATACCTACTTGCTGACGATATCTATATTCCTCCATAACAATCATATACATTTACACCACAGACGATTCATAAAAGAGGTTTAGTATTATGCCGCTAAAATTCAACCAGGTAATATATAAAACAATTTGTTTTTATATACAATAAACGATGAGATTTCTGAAGATCAAATTTATTTAAAGGCAATTTAGTCAAAAGGAACGTTGCAGTACGCATTCCGTGAAATGTAAAATGTTAATTATCAGAAGTTTTGTAACTCCAAGAATCAAGTCTATTAAATCCATTTCCACAAACCCAGTTCATGCACTTACTGGTAATTTAGTTATCACTTGAAATATAAGTATTTCTAAACATGTAAATGCTTCCTTGTATTTCCATAGCAATTCAAAACAAAATCAAACGTTTTACTACCTATCAACCACAGAAGGAATACATAAGTAGCTCTAACGCTGCTTGCTCAACAACGTATCTTCTGTGTGTTTCAGAAACATGTGTAGGCTAGCTAATCTAAAATTGTCGTCGCCAAAACGTTTTGTAGTCAGAGCTCATATAACTTACAAACGCGGAGTTATATATATTCTTGGAGTAGTTTTAATGCCAATTTTGTGATACAGCAGCAATGCACGAGCTGATACAAATTAACACATTTTGTGTGCTTTGTACACACATAATTTGTCTTTTGCACGCTGCGTATTAAAACTGTTGATGGAGAATCGGCCTTCTACTAAGCTGCTCAACCCACCTTGGGTAAGCTCAGTCGTTGCCTGGCCAGGGTTGGAGAAGCTTGAACCTTGAGAATATAGTGGAATAGTCTGACGAAGTATGCAGTACTGTGCCGTAGTACACCTACAAGTTTGAAGCAAAGTTAATTATATATTTAACATTTTTAGCTGTTAATTTCAGCAAGAAAAGTTCGACAAGTTTGGTCAAATGTAAAAGAAATTTAAGTCTAAGCTGTTGCAAAAATACACAGGACTTTCTATTCATTTTTCTAAAAAATTGTTGTTTCTGTGCTAAGATAAGTACCACGAGTCAGCTTTTAGCATATGTGAAATACTTTGTGTCCAGTTGTCCAAATATAACGGTGTTATTCATAACGTTGATACAAGTGGAAAAATACAACCCATGCTGAAAGTTATTTGTTTTCACTCAAATCTGCATAAAGTTTTCTGGCGTTTTTAAAAGTTCCTAGGCAACAAGTCAAAAATATTAATTAATTTTTGATAGCGTATTTTGTTAAACTAAAGCGTTAAATTCTAAAACTGCTGTTATTCAACGGTTCCTCTTAACGTCCCCCACCATAACGTAAGTATTAAATCTGCCAATATTTCAAACTTTTTTGTGATCTCTTCCATAAATTATTGCTCGAATGACCTTTAAAATAGAGTACGCTGTACACTTTCAAAACTTAGTTAGTTTTATAGGCACTGTTATTATATTTCACTTTTCGCCATCACTATATCCAAAAAGGTTATATAGGTATTATTATGACTTTCTGTGAGCGAAAATATTCAGCCACTTGTCTTTTGAATGAGAATAAGCCTTTACAAATAAGAATTCTGTTGACAATACATGGGAAAAAAGTTTTATTTTATAATATAATTGAAATGCGTGGGTATATTTTAGTATAATAATAATAATAATGGATGATTATCTTTTATAGCTAAAATCGTGTTACCACATTGAGATCTCGGAAAGAGTGTGACCACCAGAGCAGAGTGTAATTACTTTTCCAGTGTTGGAACTCCAATTTTCACAGCGGTAAGTTTTTACTTATTTGAACTGGTTGTTTGTCAACTCCGATATTGAGTTTTCGTCATATCATATGGAAATAATGTGACCCCCATTTTCTTTGGGGCCCTGTTTACTGATAAGTCACAGCATCCATCAGAAAATATATTTTTGCAGGGTCCATGAAGAAAGCCCCCAGAAAAAACCCACTGCAAAAAAATCCCCCTGAAAAAAGCCCCCTACGAAGAAAGCCCCCTAGGAAAATAACCACCTGCAAAGTTAACCACCTACGAAAAATGCCCCCTGCGAAAATTACCACCTACGAAGTTAATCCCTAACAAAAAATGTCACTTTTTTGCTTGAAATATGATAAGTTAAATTCCACAAATAAAAATATACAGTTTTAATTTAGTTTGCATGAAATTGGCTATGTTTACAATGCCAGATGGGCTTATATAAAATGATTTTTTCCCAAAGTTCAACACTACCAACCAAGTTGTAGTTTAATCTCCTGTAATTTAATTTTTGATCCGTTATAAGACTGGAAGTTCAAAGTCCAGTTAACCGTGGTACAGCTGCAAGATAATTAATATTTTTCTTCCATAACCCAAAGACCAGAGTGCACTTGCACTTAATTCCTAATGTAAATATTTACATATTATGAGCCACAATTTTGCATTAATGCAACAATAACATGATATGCTATGAACTTCCTAGTATGAAGTATATGATAGTAAGCAATAAGTATTTAAATACAATTTATCTACCAACAGTAGTAGGAGTTAGGTAACAGGAATCTCCTAGAATCTTAATTTGTAATGTGCAAGTTAAATGTTTTCATAAATATCAGAAAATTGGACTTTGTAATGTTAGCTTTGTAGAAAACCGAAAAATTATTGTATCTATAGTATTATTGTTTTGCGTTGGGCTGTATGACAACAAAACGCTAAATATATGCATCCATCTGAATTTTTGAATATATAATACTGTCCTCCCACGAAATAAAAGAAAAGTATTCGTTAGAAAAACAAGTTGTTGCAATGGACGCGGCTTTGTACTTTCAGCTTTTCTGAGGCAATTTTCTTGTTGATTTAGACCTCACTTCGTTATTTTGAGCCGCGTTTTTATGCTGATTGTTATTATTCCCGGTAACCAACGGTTTCCCAACAATTTAAAAATATATCGCGGCTCAAAATAATGAAGTGAGGTCTAAATCAACAAGATCTAAGTCTAAATCTAAATGACCAAAAACAATCAGTAATGCAGAAATAATATTAAAACTGTATATTTTTGTTTGTGAAATTTGACTTATCACATTTCAAGTAAAAAAGTGGCATTTTTCGTTAGGGGTTAACTTCGTAGGTGGTAATTTTCGCAGGGAGCATTTTTCGTAGGTGGTTATTTTCGTAGGGGGCTTTCCTCGTAGTGGGCTTTTTTCCGGGGGATTTTTTCGCAGTGGGTTTCTTCTGGGGGCTTTCTTCGTGCTTCCATTTGTGCACACTTTTTTTTAACAAATCAGATATATAGAGATTGCGATCATGGTTTCCTTTTGCTCCAAAATATACACACGTCACTTATGTCCTTTGCTTCTGTTGTTGCACATGTTACAACAGTCACAAAATATCTGACAGGTGTTTTCTAAATATATAAAATTTCAAACTCTGGTTTTTTCTAAAACTGTTGTACCAACGATTTTCAAGTTTAAAAAAATCTGTAACCAAAATATCGATATCGAATATAGTAATACCCATTAATCTGCAAACTCATAAATTCATCAAACAAGCTAAGAAATGTATATGGTAAGGCAATCATGTTGAAAATTCCAAGGAGGAAATGTTTTATTGGAAAGAAAATATCATATCAATACCGTATCTCATATTCGTATCGTTAATGCCATTTAATGTAATATTGTTTTTAGAACAGGTGTAGTAGTTTTCCATAGCACATATTACTGTTCATCTTTACAAAAGTTAAACCGCTTTATATTCCAGGCTGCATTCCACTTTGCATGTGGCCCATACAATTGCAAAAATGCACATTTCCACTTATAAACGTAAACTAGTTTACGTAAGCAAATTTTTTTGTGTCAAAATGCTTTGAATTTGTATGAACCAATATATTATTTTTCTGTTTTATATTTCAGATTCATGTTACTGTGCGTTATAACTTTAACTGACTGAAGGACCAAATCCGTTACGTGGATTAATCGCTGATGATTCAGTGAAATGATGATGAGTGAAAATAAAATTGATAAAAAGATGAGTTTAAAGTAAAATGGTTAAATGTGTACTTGATATGCTAAATGAATAGTCGATAAAGCTAGTCAGTGTTTTAATTTACTGAAAACTTTAATACTGAAAGCAATTAATTTAATTTCTGCTTCAGTTTGTCAAAATAAAAAGAAAATTTAGTAAGATGATTACAGCACGGTGTATACAGCAATTCTGGGCACTGAGAGCAAGGAGCAGCTCAGCTTTATAGTAAAAAATGCCTTGTGAATTCTCAGGCGACGCGTTCTGGACAGTGTGGCTTGGTCACAACATAATATGTTTCAGTATACCTTTTACCATTTACAGAGTCAATTCAATGCATACTTAACATAATACAAATTTTGAAATGTGTACTGGAACCTTTTAGAATTTTACAATTAGCATTTGTGTTCATAGATATCGC
>JAIQCH010000049.1:0-49250 GCA_029691765.1 Entomobrya proxima
ACTTAATAGTTCATGGTATTCCTGAAAATAGTGAACAAGTGAGTATGCTACACAAAATAATGAACATAATATGTCCAAAACCAACAAACAAACTAGTGTTAAGAAATACACGAATAGGACAGTTGCGTGAAGGTAAAATAAGACCTATACGAGTGAGATTAGCTGACTTCAATGAAGTGATGGATACGCTGCAAAATAGCATTAAAATGAAGGATCATGCTGAAATGAGAGGTATGTATGTGACAAAAGACGAAACTCCACTACAACAAACAGAAAGTAGGAAAAGAAGAGCAGAATATAAAGCACAACTACTTAAAGAAAAAGAAGAGGATGAATTAAGAAACAAGAAGCAAAAATTGGATGAGCAAATGTCAACAGCAACACACACGGCACAACATTCTTAAATAATGACAAGGTACTACCACCGATTCTTGACATGAACTGACAGGTCTTTCAACCAATCAAAGAAAAGGAGAGGTGGTGGTGTCGCTATTTTTACAAATAACTTACTTAAACATAAGCAATATATCCTAAAATGTGACGAACTAGTAAAGAGCACCTTTAAATTAGAAACAGTGGCAGTGAGTGTTAAAAATGCTGAAGAAAAAGCAGTGATTATAGTATGTGTATATAGACCACCGAACTACGATATGAATGCAATAAACACTGATATTGATGCACTGGACATGATATGTTAATAACTTGAAAAAACTAAGAAGATGTTCATAATAACTGGTACTTAAACTTACGATATGGATGGTGTTACTCGAGTCTTGAGCACAAGATGAACAAGTATAAAGTGAAACAACTAGTAAATCAACCTACAAGAGAAAATGCAATGCTTGACTTACTGATTACGAACAGAGAGGAATCTTGTAAAGGTACTACTGTTATAAATCCACATATATCCGATCATCAAGCTATCAGCACAAGACTACACATGAAAAAACCACAGAAACGCAAGATATGCTTTAAATATAGGGATTTCACAAACATCAATCTTAAAAATATTGAACCGTGCCTCAATGAAAGCTTAGCAATAATGCGACAACAGAATGACATTGATGAAATGTTTGATGTATTTCATAATACTATGAATATGATTATGATGAAGCATATACCTGAACGAACAAAATCTTTAGTAATACACAACCACGTTACGAAATTAAGCGAAGAGACTAAAATGAAATAAAAGAGAGAAATGTCATATATAAAAATCTTAAGTGGAACCCTGCGTTAAAAATTAAATATAGAGAAAAGAAAGCTATAGTGAAGAAATTAGTATTACAAGATACAAAGAAAAAAATACAGTGTGACATTGAGAAAATGGCCAATATTAACAAAGCTTTGCAATAACAAGAAAAACGTTAAGATACCATTCAGTGCAACTGAAATTAATGAATACTTCACAAACATATCAGGAAAACCCACAATGGTAAACTACACTTGCAACTTAGAAGAAAGCACACACGAGGAATTTAATATACAACCTATAACTACATCGCAATTATGTCATGCCTGGAAAAATATGAAAAATAAGACAAGTACAAGTTTAGACAGTTTAGGTATGTGCAACAATCTTTTCAATATACTATTCAACCTGAACTGCTTTAAAGAAATGCTACTTCACAATATAAATGAATCCATTACAACATGCAAAGTACCACAAAAACTGAAGCTAGCAAAGATTGTAGCTATACCTAAAGTGGAAAATCCAAGTTCGCCAAATGAACTAAGACCTATAAGCATACTTCCACTATTGGCTAAACTACTTGAGAAATGTATTTATTACCAACTACGCACCTTCATTATTAGGAACAAAATCTTATATGAGAACCAGTATGGATTCAGACCTGGACATAATACTGAGCATGCTGAACTCTACATATTAAACAAAGTGAAATGTGCACTTGTGAAAAACATAACTTATACAGTATTGTCACATTAGATGTAAGAAAAGCTTTTGACACTATCAACAGAATTATTCTCTTTATGAAAATGAAAAAGTATAGAATTAACACAAAGTGGTTTGAAGCATATATGATTGGAAGAAAGCAATATGTGCAGTGTTGTGATGAAATATCTGATATAACGGAAACAATAAGAGGTATAGTGCAAGGTGGATGCATTAGTGGAATTCTCTTCGCTTTGTATATTAATGATTTACATAAAGTAATAAAATGGTGCGACTTGGTCTTGTTTGCGGATGACAGTCAAACTGGAAAAGAAATCGAAATATCAAAAGCATATGAAGACATCTTAAAACTACAAGAAGATTGTAACGAAATATGTACATGGTTCAGCAATAATGATTTGGAAATAAATGTGAGCAAGACTGAGATGATAACGCATTCTAAAATAAAATATAAAATAATGGCAATGAAACAATCAAAAAAAGTTTGTGATCATATAGTGAAAAGTAGTGAAAAAATCAAATCACTGGGACTTATCAAAGATCAAGAATTAAATTGGAGCCTACATATAGATCAAATAACTACAAAAGCAAATAAATTGTTTTCGAAGCTAGAATAATGAGTAATCTGCTCACCTCTACGCAAAAAAAACTTGCTATAGAATCACTTGTCCTTTCAAAATTATAATATATGTGCGCAGTATGGGGTGATAATACAAAAAACTCTTTATATAAAGCAAATAAAATCATTAAAGATGCTAAGAAATGTGTTGTTGCGCGCACCTCTAATATGACAGAAGTAGACAAAGTAGAATGGCTTGACATTAATGAGATGTGCAAGTACAAAACTGCAGTTTTAGCCGCACGCTCTTCAGAAAAAACATTTCCTACTCCTCTAAAGTATATACTAAACGAACAAATCATTACAAGAATTAACACTGTGAAATGTGTGAAAAAAGAAAACTGTACGGATTACCTACAACACAAATGCATGAAAATATGGACAAGTCTACCAGTAAGCACAAGAAAGCTAAAAGATGAAAACATTAATGCATTCAAAGATAAATGTAAACAAGACATTATAGACCGTAGAATGAAAAGTGAATGTGGATGTGATCTTTCGTGTATTGATGACGTGATTATGAGCATCCGAAACCTATTTTAGTAAAAGTGAGTAAAAGTGCAAGTGCGTCAATTTTTTCCAACTCTAAAATGCCATAATTACCGAATATATATAAAAGAGTAACAATTCGTCATTGGGACCCCCCAAAAATTTTTTGCCTTGAATTTTAAAAACTTTTATACTGTTATGAAGTATGCTTATCGAGAATTACTACATACAAGGTTTCATTTCCATATGTTGTTTTAGAGAGGCTGGACAGAGGTTTAAAATTAACGTGTACCAAAAACGAAAGTTTTTGATTTTTTCAGACTGGAAGTATAACTGACCAATGAAACTTTTTATGAAAGTTGAGCAACTTATGACCTATTAGTATGATGATACCTGACGCCATGACCAGTTCCTGTATTTTTTGAAAAATTAAAAAATTGAATTTGTTCGTTTTTTTGGCGATTTTGCAAAATATTTTGTGATAATTTTCTACTATTCCATAACTTTTTCGACTCGATTTTGGAGTGACCATCTACAGTTTTGCCCGCTCTATTAAGCACAGAAAACCACTTAATAAAATATTGTCATTTCTAGAAGATATGACCAAAAGTTTAAAAACTCCGATTTTTTCCCGAAAGTTTCTGGACAGTCATGGCTCTGAAACTTTTGTCTTTCCCACTCAACTTCTAATTAAAAACGCCCAGAAGATAGCTAATGGTTTGTTCTATATGAGTAATGTATCAGGTATCCAATAAACACGGCTTGTGAGAAGTGGTGACCACGAATACACAATAGGTTGCGGTAAACCGGAAGTGCACCAAAATCAAAGATTCCTGCATAACTTTTTTTATAAACAAGATATCAAACATTTGAGAGACGACATTGTAGCAAATTTAATGGGGAATAATTTGATACCTCAACTTTTGAAATTAAGCATCTGCACGAAGAATGACCAATGACACCATTTTGTGAATTCAGGTAATTTTCAAAAGTTTCAAAAAATTTGATTTTTCTTTTTTACGTTCAAATTGGCTTAATAGTGTTTATTATTCATTGTTGCTATCAAAAATTCAAAGGAATTTTAAAAAATGATAAAAATAACCCAAATATGATGTTACTCAAAAAATGATCACATTAAGAACAAAAACAGAACAAATCTAATAGCAAAAGTGATATAAATAATTAACCAGTCGACGTAACAACCCAGGACGGGATGTCGATTGAGTAGAACTTGATTGATTGATTGATATATTATTTGCCAACTAATAATATAATTTGAATACCAAGCTTACTTACATTTATTCATGCATAATTAAAACCTTTTAGGTTCCTTACGTGAAGCAAGTTGGATTTCTGAGTTTATTTTCAAAGACATTGAAATTAGGCACATGAAGTGTGGGTTTATAGCTGTTTTGTGTTCATATTGCAAACCATGTTTTTAAATAATTGGTATTCTTTCTGGACCTTAACTTTTAACTTGCAAATTAAAATGGTAACAAATTTTCATCGCATTGGTATTATCATTGCTGTCTTCAAATTTTTGTTGTAATTTTTTAAATATTTCTATTTTCACACAACTGAATAAATTTTCAACATATTTTTAAAAAATACCTTCTTATATCTTGACACAGAATTTGTACACTAATTTTGTATGACCTGCCGCTGATATTTTCTAACAAAAAACATCAATTTTAAGCAAATATTCTAAAGCATTATGTCTTGTTCTCCTGTTCCATGTTTGCTTTACGGAAGTGTTTCTTGAAGCAATTATAATGAAATATAAAATAAACGAAGATCAATAATACTGCCACAAAATGCCCCATTATTACAAAACCCAATGCGGATGTTAACTTTATTGATGCAGGGATTTTCATTGCATCACGAACTGGAGTCCATGTCTGGTTGCCTGTCCTTCCATTTTGCCAAAGGTTAGTGACAATGCTGTGTAGTTTCATAATCACTCCGCCAGCTTCCAACTGTGAATAAATTGTATTCAACTTTGTTGAATGCCTTCCCCATGTTAAATAACCAAGCCGGCTGGCAATGCTTACTTCATCTGGGAATTGAACAGAGCTACATAAAATATTGTTGTTGACTATTGCTTTTCCTTCGGGTTTGAGAATTTGGAACAAAAATGAGATTGATGTGAAAAGATCACTATTTTTAGTGGAAATTCCCAAAGCACGATTAGTTGCCAATTCTGAAAACGTTTGCAAACTTTGTGAAGTAATTTTAAATAAATCCGAAAAATTTCTAACTTGGAACGCTAAGGTCATTGGTTTTCGAAATGGCTCAAATGCTACACCCAATAGAGTTCTATACGTAGCTAGATTAACATAAAACTTGTAATTCAGTTCAGCTAATTCTGGTAAAGTAGGCTGCTTCCTAATGTGCAGACAATCAGTTGAAAACTCCGCCGAGTATATAAAACTTAAAAACGACACGGGTACTAAAATGGCAAGGCTAATACACCGTAAATCCTTCTGATTAAAAGGCTGACCAATAAATATCAGCACAAAATCAAAGGCTTTAGCAAAACTTCTGTGCATTAAACCAAGTGCTACCATAATAACAATACTGTCGTTGAGGAGAAAAGCGTTAGCCATCGAGTAGCTTTTACTTTGTTTTTAGCGGTTAAGTTTAGGCTAGGGAAAGCGAGGAGAGGGCATTGTTCACTGCTTTTCTCTCCTTTCCAGATCATTCTTGTTTATTCTTTTGTGTGTGTGTTGGGCTGGCCGTTGCGCTGTAGACCGGGACGGCAAGCAAGTGTCCTTTCAACGAACAAGAATACTATTCATTCTTGTTCGTTGAAAGGAGAGCAAGAGAATATTGTAACTTTTTTGGTGAAGTTTTGGTAAATAATTTGGGGGCTACTAAATATTAATAGTTAACTGGAGATATTTTTAGCCATTTATTTAGCATAATTTCTTTTGGAAGTTCATCCAGTGGGCATTTTTGACTGTGTAGGGATCTTAGTCAGGTGCTAGGGTGGGCTCAAAAGTTTTGAGTAATATTATGGGTTGGGAGCGAACCACTTTTGATCGAGGGGAGTGGCTGGCCCGCCCACAAATACATAACAGCCATGTACTTCTGTCAAAAATTCTTATATACTGATTCCACCCAGTTGTTCCTGACTCTTCCAAATAACCGCAGTACATAATTTCAGCATCAACTTTAATTACATACTTCATTTTGCTACTATAAGCTAATTGATAGTTTGGTACAGTTTGCTGAAACACTGACAACCAATAAATAAATAACTGAGCTGACTCAGTGTCTCGATCTGATATGGCATGTTCAATAGTAAATGTTACATTCAGTTGTTTAGCGGCAATCATTGTCCCCGCAATATACCCGTTAACGCAAACATGTAAATGCTTGTAGTTAGCAACTGAATGACTTTCACTACAAAAACCGGAAACTATGGCTTGAATACCATCTTTGTTTTCAACACCACTAGGATACCATAACCCGATTGATTGCGTGTTTGGTTTAGTACATTTTGTTTCAAAAATATTTGACAAAGTCACAAGTGATGTAGTCGTAGTTTCTATTGTTTTATTTAAACAGTGATAGGAACCAGATTCCATGACGTAGAATATTGGTTGCACAGAGAAAGTATCAAAATCAATGTCCGTTGAAACATCATTAGGATCAAACTCATTCAGTTTAAGAAAAATTACATAGTCTGAAAACCGGTAACCTGACCATTTAATGGCTACGGTAGTTCCGTTTTTGGTAAAGGTATCCAAAATTATCAAAACTGTTTTTTGCTTCAGGTATCGACTAACAAACCAAAAATATCCGATGTTTTGGGAAAAGTGAAACTCGTCAAAGTTTTCGTATTCCTCAAGATGCTGTTCAAAATTGAAAAACCTTCCATTTAAATGATTTATTGTGGTTGATGTAATCCCAGCACTGTAAAAATTATTGCTTAAAATATTTCTGTAGTTTGAAATATCCTGTTGGTTTAATAATGTTTCTGTGATTATGTGAGTTATTAGCGAAATTTCTGAAGGTATGTGAAATGAATAAATGAGGTGACAAGTTTTTAAAATTGCGAAAATTCTTAACGGTATTTTCATTGGCATTTTCAGTTCTAAAGGTTTATCTGAAGTACTGACGTTGAAAGCATTCTGTTCTAAACCGAATTTAATAAAGAGTTTGCTTGCACGAGTTAATTTAGTACAGGCGTTTAGTATTCAAAAGATATTAGGAACTGGATTAATAACTTATATGAATAAAAAAAGAAAGTTCGCAGTCCTAAAATTTGCAGGAACAATACAATTAAAAACCACTTGAATAAAGTAGCACCACATCATGTCGTTTTCATTGTTGAGTACAATCATTCCATATCTAATATCAGAGTATGGACAGCAATTTGAACTTATACAAATGATTTACAAGATTGCAAACATGACAAGGTTTGTATTGTCGACCAAACAATTGAATCTAATTGAATAGCGTGCTTTGTATTGTGTTAACACAAGTATAATAAGGTACAAGTGCGTATTATTTTACTCTTTGTCATCACTACACGTATCAAAGTTTTTATCAAACAAAACGTATCCGGGTTGCTAGTATTACTTTAATGGTTTAAATTGATGGGTATTCGGTGTTCCTTATTATATTCCACTAAGCTGCTTCAAGCAACTTAGTTGAATTTACATTCAGGTGCAAATTAGTTGAAGTTGTGAAAACGCTTGAAATTCAATTATTGTGTGGGCGATATTTAGCTTTCTGTTGTCAAAATTGCCAAATTCACGATATATTCAATTAGTATGGTTATCAGTGTTGAGAACTTGAGTGGCAGCATTGATCCTCTATTGTTCAAAACGTATTGTTTTTAATTAACCTTTGAAGCTAAGAAAATTACAATTGTGTCTAAATGCCATTCCATTGCATTGCGTTACTTAAAACTTTTAATAAAAACTCACGTAAGCAGGTAAAACTAAATTAATTAATTTAATTAAAGTTCTCAAACTCGTTTATCTAAACCGATATATGAACAGTATATTAATTAGATTTCAAATTATTTGTAAATATACCATATTTGCATATTTTCTTTATTTAACGTTGCTTCCCCGTCTTTACGGTTGACCTTGTTTGACTGAAATTAGATTTAAAATAGCTTATAAAACATAAGCCTATAATTAAGAGATAAAAAAGCATTTAACGTGCATTCAATTATAATTGAAGAAAATTAAAATAGATTCCTTTTGGTTGTTTTTCAAATGAAATAATTATACTGCTTTGCGTAGTGGCGTCAGCACTTTTTTATTGACTTACCATGGTGACCCTTAGCATACCAAACAAACAACAGTCAATATTTATTGTTTGACCACAGTCAAGGCACTCATTAAGATCGACAAAACGCTCAAAATATATGTTACACGCTGATTAAATAAAAAATTTCCAGCATAAAACAAATAAAATCGTGAGTATTTTTATAATTTCAGATTTAAACTGTACTAGTGTTGGAAATATTATCCAGATATAAGCAAAATTCTTATATTATCCATATCTGATACATATATGATCCATATCTTATATCAGAACATCAGTAAGATAATATATGATAAAATAATATTAACACTGGATAAGATATGAAAAGAGTACGCTCATATAATATTATATTCTTATATACCGGTATAAATCTTGAGGCAAACTTTGCAATGCAAGACGACGTAATAAATATGTCAAGAGAGCCATTACTTAAGCTGTGTGACTTTACAGACTTTTATCGCTGCTTTTATCGTCTTCGAATAACGTATGCTAAATGCAATGTTGTAACTAAGCTTGTGATATACATTACACTTACATAGATTTTCTAGACAATAGTGGGGCTAATTAGGGTCTGTTTTAATTGTTCGCCTGAAGAAATATCTTATCTTTTATACCTTGTGGAAGTGCTGACATTAGTAGTTTTGTTAACTGGCTATTTGGTGGCGGTTCCAATGATATGTCGCTTTTTTGAAATGTATGAAGTTGTAGTTTTGATGCTGCGATATCGATGTGGATATCGATATGTGAAGTATAAACGCAGATTACGTATAGTTGTAAATTATGGTCGGTTTCGGTATATCTGTACAAGTTTCTTTTCAGAGTACACTGCTATGCTAATGCTGCTGTTATACTGTTATACTGCTTTGATGCTATTCTGATTACAGAATTTTAAAACATACTAGTGTGCGTTACTTCTGCTCGCATGTTATAAATTGTTATGCGTGTTGTGTTATAAAATAACTTAAGGAACAACTTTTTAAGCTGACAACTTCAAATAGGAACAAATTTTTCAACCCAATGTTTAGCAACATGTATGGAACTTAATTTTATGTAGAGTATTAATAAGCATATATCTTGCTTGCTGTAAGTAAACCTATAAGATTACTAGTATATTTTGACACTGGTACCCAGGAAGAACAAGATGTGAGGTTTGTGTGAGAAAAAAAATGCACGTGAAATTCATTTGAATTTCACTAGGTTTTAATGCCTGTTTTAAAGTTAAAAAACAAAACCTCACATGTGGAAAATCCGAGTGATTTTCACATGTTTTTCATACAAGAATTTCCAAGCCTTTTTTACTTTTGTCAGATTTGAGTGATATTGAAGTGAGTATTTTCAATGACAAAATCAAATGTCGAATATGTGTGATTTTCATGTGAGATTAGGTAAATTAAAAAGTACATGCATGGTTTACACACACACATTTTGCTGCCATCGAGTGACAAGTCTCTCTGCTTGTTGCTTCTGAGCCCCTGAAATCCCGTCAGTCGGTCATCTTCAGATCAGATTGTGTGGAGATATTTGTGTTTTTGTCACGGAAATATTTTCATCTTGCAATTTCAAAGAATTATACTAAAATGTGGTGCGTAGTTGAATTTGAAGACAACTCGGTTTCCATTGTTCCCCAAAAGTGGTTGAATGAGGATTTTAATTCCTGCTTATGGCCAAAAGTTTCAACGGGAATTAGTCAACTGATTAAGAGTCAGCGCAGTCCAAAACCAGATTGGATTACCTGTGTAGTGATTAAGGTGCTTGCAACGGGCATTGGTAAGAAAAAAGATTTTTTATCTAGAATGATTCAGTTACTTTAATCTTATGTTTAATGTGGCAGATTCTGGTGTAATTTCTTTGAACTTTTCGTACTGCTTCCCTAGACTCATTTGCTAAAGCCAAGAAACTGGAGGCAAGGGCTGAGGTGGACTCTACTATGGAAATTACCGAAAACGAAGAAGCTCAGCGTGGTGGCAGGAAGAGGACGCGGAGGAAGGCAATAATTTCTAAGCCGTCGTTTGTTCTTGTTGGGTCCGGAAGTGAAGGCTCGGATGAAGATTCAAGTGAAGAAGCTTCTGATCATGTTCAGCTGGAGGATGATGTATTTTCAGGTATAATTTTAATTTAAATAAATTAAACTTTATTCTTTTCCCTGGTTTGAATAGATTTAATTCAAAATTCACCATATTTCCATTTGATTTGGCAGGGGACGAAGTGACGAAACTGCAGCAAGAATCAGTAATACTTTTACCAGGTACACAGAAAGGGAAACCACCTTTAAGATCTAGTCCTGGAGTTGGCACCGCCACGATCAGCTCAGGATTTGCCTCATCTGGAACCCGAATTGATACAGTTCCCGCCTCCCTATTTACCACGACAGTATCCTCCAGATTAACTTTACCATCCACATCCAGCGCTGTAACAGTGATCGGTCCACGCACCTCAGAATCAGCATCACCAAGCCCGTTCAGCTCTGTTATTCCGGACTTTTCAGCACCGTCTCCACCACCATCCAGGAAGAGGACGCTTGTAGACAACGCTGGAGTTGGAACTTATTGCAACTGTAGCAAGCGTCAAGCGGGTATTGTGTAAGGATTACTTTGAAATATTAACAAAGTGCGTTTTCATTTAGGTTATTTCACAAAATCATTCCAGCATTTGAAAGTAAAGTTCTTGCGCTCCTAACCGAGATCAAGAATGACGTGAAGGAAGTTCTCGTAAGGAATACAACTCAGAGAAACGTGGACCAAAACAAAAGCCGCCAGTTAATTCCCTTTGAGCTACCTTTGTCAGCACTAGAGCAATTGGAAGAATTAGAAGAATGGCTAAACTCCCAGATCAATTATGACACTTTGGTATGGATTACCAGTAGCTTTCAAACTGATTTCAAGCATGACTACATTTTTTATTCAGTTACAACTAATTTTTGGCAACAGGTTACCTATGTAGCGACTTTTGGTGGAAAGAACCTTAAGAAAATTGTTAAAACAATTTTACGACGTGTACTGGGGGACGACTTACCAAAGCGTATAAATTTCATCGGAGCCAACGGTAAACTGAAATTTGAGGATAAAAAGCTGTGTTCTGTTGTCCTTGGTAAATTAACTTACATATTTATTATGAATCATTAGTAATCTGTAACAAATCATTGTTATGCGACCTTTTCTTTTCGGTTTTTTTCAGACGCTTGCAGATTAAATGACAGCCATAAGGATGTGACTGAGAATGCCGTGAACAACAGCATAAAGGAATTCAACAGGTACTCTCGTGACTACGGAAAACTGCCGAGGAGTCCAGGAACATCTAAAACTGGCATCTTACAAGACTAAACGCCGTATAGTTCAAGACGTCTAACAAATGTTAGCCGAATTGAATTAGTGTAGTAATGTAGTAATGTTGTTAAAATGTTGGTAATATATTTTTGGAAAATAAACTGGAAATTGAATCAAAATTAAATTAATTGTACACATAATTTTGGCGGGGGTCAATGCATGCATGAAATACGTGTGTAGTTTACATATGAAATTCACATCTGTCATCATGAATAAAGTTAATCTGGAAATTCACACGGATTTCACGTGAAAATCATATCAACTCCTTAAAAAAGAAATACAAAGTGACACAAAGAATTCACATGAAAATCACACGATTTCGACAAGCATTTTGTACACGTGTAAATTGCGTAATACTATCTGCCATATCTCACTCATTTTCGTATAATCCTCTACACATGAAATTCATGCAAATATCACAACTTTGTTCTTCCTGGGTATTTACGTTTCCGCTTACCCCATTATTCGAATCCTATAAATGTACCTCAAGAGCTTATTATACAGATTGCTGCTTAGACTTTTTGCGTGCTGTAATTTCTCTAAATTTCCACTTTCCTCTAATTTGATACTACAGAAATTAAGGAATAAATTAAAAATATGTTGGACGTTGGCAAATGTAATTCCTATCCACATTTAAAGAAATATTAAGTTCACATAACATCAATATCATCATACTTTGGCGGATGTAGGAGGATAAACTCTGAGTTTTGCTTGATTTTGTAACATGATTAATTACATGGCTCTTTGTTTCGACTTTCAGCAAACCAACCTTACATTTTGTACTAATGCGCACAATTCCCAAAGCAATATTAGTTAATTTAGGTTTTTCTACAGTCCAAACGAAAGTCAATTGTTCCTTTAGTTTGGCTGTATCATTAATATAATACAAGCATTTGTCTAAAATGTCATAACCAAATTGCATAGTGACAAATCATCAAGTTATATATTTCAACCATAGCAAATATCCGTCTCAAGCAGACACGTTTTGCCTAGTGGTGGTAATATTTCAATTTGGTGTTATTCTGCATCTTGAAAAATATGTTTTCGGATCGCCTGCTACAAATAGTGCACCTGGTTTTCAATTGCAGTAACTACTTTGGAGGATCTGCAATCAACATTGATATTAAAACACACCAAGTAACGTACAATAAAGCACTTGAGTACAAAGTACGTCGGAATTTCTACTTGACAGCAGCTTCAATACCCTTATCTCTACTATGTGTAGTTAAATCTTGGTTTGGAGGCCATTCAAGCAACTTTCATCTTACTGTGGCCTGGTGGCTGGGATACATTGTTATGTTTACACTGTACGTCTTTGCAAATTATTTTGGAAAAGAAGCTTGTGCCTCGTCGGGTGGATTAATGCACTTGCTTGAAAGCCTAGAAGGTTTGCTATATATTTTATTAGTTTGTTTATTATTATTAAGAAACTAAAATATTTTAATTGTACATATTTTCAAGATCCATCCATGTACGGCCAAATTGAACAAAAAAAGTTGTTTCGTGTATTTGACATATTTCTATTGATTTTTAACATATTCATAGTTCAGTTTTTTGTTGTTTGTTTTGCATTTCAAAGTCTACATCCACAAAGCTTTATTGTCCCGGGGAGGCTTATTCCTGCTAATTATTTTATTTTTCCGGTGCGTCTGCTACAGTTTGTATACCAGGGCTACACAATGGCAGCTACAATTTCAAGTGTAGCCACCATTGGAAATCTAGGACTCATTTATAGCCTTTTTCTGTATTATTTTATTACTAAGGAGCTTCGCTTAGGCAAAACCCGCTACTATACAAAAACCAGTTTGCGAAGCTACACTGGAATTTGCAACACATTTCGAGCCTTTCAAGTAGCTCAAGCAAGTATTTTGCTAGATGTTCATATTGGTTTACTTGTAATATGGTATCACGTTTTAATGGAGCTAACGTCTATTTACCTTACATTTACTCTATTTGGCTACTGGGATAAACTTAATTTATTGGCAGTGTTGCCCATGGGCTTTGGAAACATGGTAGTTTTACTGGTTTGGACGTTTATTCTACAAATGGGAGGTTTGATTCAGGCTGGGGGAATAAAAACAATTATGTCGTGGAAGCGTTATAACTGGGGAAGAAGGATGGAAAATTTGGTAATGAAAAAGTTTTGCCGAAGCTGTAAGCCTATTGTGATTTCTTATGGGAAACAGTTTGTTATTGGAAGGCTTACGGTTTTAAATTTACATAAAGGCGTGTCTCGGGGTACTATGAGGTGTTTACTAATGAGCAGAAAATAAATTTGATTTATAAAACTCTTCCGTTAACAATGATTAATTATTTTATCCGTGTTTTTACTAAAATTGCAAAACCCCATTGTGCAGCAATGAACAATTAATTAATGGATAAGTCCATTTAGACAAAGGATTTAACATTAACAACGGCAAACGCAGTGTTTACACTTTCCTGCTAAGGTATATCTCCCAACTGGATACGTATTTTTTATTCCAATAATTATTATTACTTTTGTTATAAAAATTATTGCAACGTGCTCCTGTTTGCTTTCCCCGTTTCAATTCTGAAATAAATTTTATACATTTAATTTTTCTCCAATCTTTCGCCGCGCCACTTGGAGTAACGTTTATGTAAATAAATTATTAGCTCGCAGGCCCGGTAGAAAAGCTATTGCCGTATAGTCGTAGACTTATTTTAAAACCAGGCAACCGGTTAAATAAATTATTTTTAAAGTATATTTATTGTAACGTGCAGCTTGAATATAGTTTTATATTTAGTGTTTACGTTCAAGTAAGTTCACTATAAATGCTATTTGCTTTTGCTTGCAGAGTAACAGCTCATTACATTCCAAGTCCATTTGTAAAGCATCAGAAAAGGAGAAAAGCAATACAGAAGCATTGTGATATAAACAACTCTGGTAATCTTAACTAATCTTCGTACTTTCTCTAATACAGATAGAACCGAATGTATTGTAACTACATAGAGATTTAACGCCTGTTAAAATTGGCTTGAATAAAATCTACTTTAGTAAGTATCACACATAGATCAAAGTTTGAGCCACTTTGCTCAAACATGTTGTCTTGAACACAAAGGAACGCATATTCTTTTAATCTAACGCAATCAGGAAGCTTTACACCATATTTTTTATCAAAACGTAATGTTGAGATGCTAGTATGTGTAGAAATAAAAAAGAATATAGATACAACTACATATGTCATTCTGTACGAATACTATAGTACAGTACAGCTGCCGCTTTACTGATACAAAAAATAATTATCGATTAAATTTAACTAAATTATTCAGAAACACTTATTCAATCACCTTAACGGTGCTGGATGTTCTATTGCTATCTAAGTTATGTTTAAATAGGAATACTTGTACAGTGCTTTAACTAGTTCTAGCTTCCTACTTAGTAAGCCTGTTTAATATACCATGATAAAATGCGCACAGTGCAAAACACTTGTGAATATTTTATTATATTTATTGATTAAATTTAGTTACTATGCGGAATAAAGGAAAAGTAAGGAGAGAACATGTCATGTCTAACATTGATAAGAAGCCTAAGACTAGTTTATGTAGTATTGTTAGCTCTAACATCCTACATTTACTAGAGGTCAAGCTTTCGTTCACTTTCCGTGAGCTTTCTGAAACTAAATTATATACTTAGGCCTGTATTTCAAAGTTAAATTATCATGCAACAAACTTGAGAACATAACCATATAACTAACATTGTTATACAGTAATTTAAACAAATTTTTTCCCTTTAGCTTCTACATGTATGCACCTAAACTATCCAAAAGGATTCTACAATATTCACTTTTACAAAACATTATTCAAAATGAGTGAATTTACTCCTAAAATGGTGGTAATTTTATTATGCCTTTTTCCAGACATTAGTGCTTTTCCCTTTGAAACAGATAGTGGTAGCACAATTGGAATAATAACCCAAAATACATCTAACCCTGTCAGTGAAAATTATATTAGCTCGCTAATAAAAACAAAGCAAACAGTACAAAACAAACAGTTTCTTTGGCTGGTATATTCCTCCGATCAAATCAACTTTGTATTTGATCCTGGCAAAATTACCAATTTGAAAATTACCACAAAATATCTCAGATTTTCTCCCAAGCTAAATCCAACAATCACTACAGCCTTCATCCTATTTACTGCTAGTTTGGAAGAAACATCAAGCTCAATCCATCGTTCCGGATATGGAACCTCGCCACACGCGGCATTCTTTATTGGTGTTTCAACCAACTCATCATTGGTCGAACAATTGGCAACAGAGCTTACTCTAAATGAACAACTGGAAGGACCTTTTGGAGCTACACTAGTGTTCTTTGAATACTCAAGCAAAAGCAAAATTCTGGGAATATTTTGCTACGTATGCACAGCTGTAGAGGAAAGGCTATTTCTAGCCTTTGAAACTAAAATTAGTGAACTGCTTAGCATAAGCGCAAAAATTAATATAAATCTACATCGCAAGTTTATGAACATTTTGTACATGTTCTCCCTTGACAACGAAGAAGACACCAAATGCTATCAAACGTCAGATTCCTTAGCAAATCGAAAAAATTTCTACAAATCATTTCTCTCTTGTTCCAGACAAATACCTTCAATGGCTCCACTAAACCATTATATAAACGCCACAGGAGTGATTAACAGCTTTGGCATGACACCAGAGCAGCAGTATGAATCAACTTGGATAGTAAATGGAGCTTTTGGAGAAGGCATGTTTTCCAGCCTGCCTAATGAGCAAATACTTACACGAGATATAAGCATAGTATTTCAAGAGCAACCATGGCGCCTGGTAACTTGTTTTAATGCAGAAAATCTGGCGTTTTTAAATTCTAATATTTTAGAATACGCACCTTTAGATGTGCTAGCGTGTATAAGTAGCGTTGTGGTAATGTACTCATTTATATTGAATAGCATTAAAAAAGGGCTAAACGTTTATTGGCTCTTTTTTGGAATTTCGGTTGCCACAAAATATAATGGAAAGTTGATAATAGTAACAATACTATTTGCTAGCGTGATTGCTATGTCGTGGCAAGCTTGGATCTCCGCTGAGACTCTAAGAATTCATGATATTCCACCCGAAACAAAGTTAATTGATGTAGACGGCTACAAAGTGTGGATCAAATTAGAGTGGATAATCAAATACAAATTGATATCCGGGAGAAAAAATTGGTTGAAAGTATTTCATGGAAAAACTGACAACAGTTGGATACACGATGAAGAAAATCATCCTATGAATTTAAGTAATATAGCTGGATTTGTAAGCGAGTTGGCTAATGGAAAGCTTATGGCTTTTAATTGGTGTTCAGCGGTTCTAAACACTGAAATTTGGAAAAAAGGAATTTTATTTCCGGGTAATCAGGTTTGCAAAGCAATAGTATTTAATGAAAAGATGAACGTTAAATCAAATCTAGATACGAGGTTGTGGGGTGCCTCGAGTAGATTTCCCAAGTTGCTAAGAGCTTGGTTTGAAGGTGGATTTTTTATTAGGGGTCATTACTTGGGAGAGTCAGATAAACAATTTAAAAGTATAGCTATTCGTAAACTAGATGGGGTTACTCACCCAGCAACTATTAGTATGTCAGGTGCACTTGGTTCATGTTGCTTTTATTTGTCTGTATGTAATCTAATAATTTTATTAGTTTGGGTGAGCATAAATATTCGAGAAATTGTGAAAAGTGTTAGGTGGTATGGAACATATTGGCTTAGCCAGTTTAACAACCTATATTTTAGGAAATGGTTTCAAACCGCTTGCTGTAAAAGTACGCACATTGTTGTGTTATAATTTGTTAGTAAGCTTAGTATGTTAGGTATTGATCACATTATATATTGAATACTTTTACAAATAACAATATACATTGAACAACACAATAAGTAAACCTGTTATTCAAGTTGATTTGTTCGCTATCAAAACTGAAAGTTAAAAGTTAATTTGGGCGCCATATACCTGCTACTAATTTTTTCTGCTTCCTTCCCCTTTACTAATTTCTTTTTCATCTTTCAAAACTTTTATTGATGCTTGATGTACCTTTAAAAAGGTAGAAGCTCTAAAATGTAAACATTTACTGGAGTGGTACCTTTTCTAACTTTGAAGTTGTGGGAGGTCAAACTTAGAGCGGTAACTTTGAAACAACCTTATTTTTTACCACAGTAGTTTCCACGACACACCTCCAATTTTCAAGTTGCGTGCAAGTGCGTAGCTAAAGGTCAAATAGGGTATGTTTTGGACATAAAGTAAACAATAAAGAAATCCATCATAATTTACTTTCTTTACGAAATATGGCAATTGACAAAGCACAAAATAATTCAAAATATTGCGTTAACTAAGTTCCTATGGAACCGTATTCTCATTATCATGTAAAAGTTCAACAAAAATGCTGCTGGAAGAATGAAGCCCAAAATACTATGATGATACTGGCAAGTCAAAAACTTTCAAGGGATCACAAGTTTTCGGCATGTATTTAAACGTGACCAGCTTTTAGAAACACAACTTGTTCACATTTTAAGTACTAGGTATGTGGTCTTACCTTTTATTTCTCGAATGCTTTACCGCTAGGCATTTCTAATCACAGCATTTTTTAATTTACAAAATGCACAAGCTACACCACGAGCAATAAATTCTGTTGCATACGCTATATTAAATGTGAAATACTAATATACTATAATACATAAAATCTCATATATACATTTTCGCAAATGGTTGCACACGTCAACTTTTTTTGAAGTTTTTTAGGGTGCAAGCCATGTTTTATGTAATTTCACGAAACTCTTTGTTACGTGATGCATAAACAAAAACGATGCACACTAAGTTTTTCAACTATTTTGATCACGTTCTTGTTTTAAACTATATTTGGAAGGTGTTCCCAGTAAACTCTAAGGTTTGATGGAAATCGAAAACGGTACTTAAACGTCTAAACGATAGCTAAAAGCATGAGTCGTTTTGCGGCACAGTGCCGGGGGCACTCCTGAAGTGTCGACCTTGCCACAAACTCTTCTGGAGATTCCAAAATGTACCACACAACAGTACTCATATATGTTTTCTACACACCGTTAATTTGCTTTCTTGGAGCAATCGGCAACTCGCTTTCTCTTTAAGTATTTTGGAAAGATGAACAGTATCGGGAACTTTCAGCGGCATGGTATCTCTCTCCTCTTTAGCTGCAAATGACTCTGCGTACTTAATCGCTCTACTAATTATCTGGTTGGAGAATTTCTATCCAGACATTCTTACATCTGACATTTTCTACCCAAATATTAAATACTTTGGACAAGTTACTGGTTTTACTATTGTTTACTTAATATTGGCATTTTCTTTGGAAGGGTACATATCAGTTTTCCGTGCCTTCAATCGATGTTCTTGTGCTTCATCCCGAGCGAGAAAAATTGTTGGTGCAATTATCATTACATCTTGCTTGCTGCACTTGTACGTGTTTGAACTGGTGAGTGTAGTGGAGATTAAATTTATTCACGGTGACGGTTCTGAAATCAATGAAATTGAGAATTCCACAGTTTTTCTCTTTTGTTCGGAACCTACTTTATAAAATAAATATTACAAAATTTCAGAATATATTACTTATATAGACACGGCGTTAACATTAGTGGTTCCGTTTTTCACAATTTGTTTCACCAATCGGAAGCTGTCCAAATTTTTACGCCAAAGGCATATAAGCGCCAACTATCCGGTTGCAGAAATTTTGGTGGTGGCTTCAGCATCATGTGCACCACACTGTGAAATTTTAGATTTAAGAAATCCAAATGTAAAGTTTGACATTCGCGCAAATCTGTCCGGATCAGAAACTGTTGAAGTGCAAGTAGCAGAAGAAATGAGAAGACATGTTAGAGACACTTTGGGACGGAATGAGTACTAGGCTAGCAAAATCCTTTAACTTGTAACCACTGCAATTATAGTTCTAAATGCACCACTGCATTTGATTCGCTGTGTCAGCTTCATTTACGTAAGTTGAAAAGGTTAATATATTATTGGATATTATATTTTAGTTGTCCATTTACATAAAATAAAAGTGTTTTATATATTTTAGAGTTTATGGATCAATCCTTACGACGGACGTAATGAGTACCTGGCTGCATTGCCCGTTTGGGCTACTATGCTGTTCAATACCAGTTTTGTTGTAAACTTTTTGCAAACCCGGTTGCATTAACCATGTTAGATAAAATCTTTATAAAAGTCTTAATTACTGACTAATAATACTTTTATGAAATCGTCACTCCAAATAAGAATAAACAATTTAAGTACCAAAAATAATGTTTTAATACAAATAAATTTTTGTACGCAGACTATATTTCCATTTAGCAACGAGTAAGAAACAGGTTTCACAATACTGCTTAGCCTGACTTCGACATGAAAATGATTATCAAATAACATTTTTAAAAAAGCCTAAACATTATTACATGAGCCTTCATTAAGGAATATCTTTCAAACAAAGATATGCAGAAAACTATTAAAAGTTACCAAAAATTGCATAACGTTACTACTTTTTAATTTGGTTGGGTTGAACAATCAAAAGCTAGCTTTCAGAAAACGGTAATTGTTGCCCGGCCACGTATTTTATTTTGGTTCATAAGAACTATGTTATCGTGAAATGCATTGCGGACAACCGTGCATTTCTTAGTTTTCTCTAATTGTTGTCGGTGTTTTCGTATGAAGTATTTGGACGAATTTCAGTCAAGCACTACCGAATGATTGACGTGCAAAATAATATAATCTAGTCAAATTAGTATTCCGTCACGTGGTTTAAGAAATTAGCAACCTGGGAATATGTTAACGAAAATTTCATTAAAACCTTACAAGCACCATCAATATTTCATAACTTATTATGAAAGTTAAACTACCAATCATATAGTTTTTTTTATGCTGTTCCCTAGTGACTTAAATCCATCAAATCAGTCGGGATTCTGTTTGAAACCAAACCATGCTATGTTTTTAACATGAGCCATGTTACATGACAAAATTCCAGTAAAACGGTGTAGCTGTCATTACTCTTCACTTCGTAGCCCAAAATCTTAATTACGTACTTTAACCTCTAGCAATTATTTCACAGTATTATAAACTCAAATGTCAAATAGCTTTTAGACGTTTAAAGTAACGTTCGCAACGACTTGGATTTAATATACAAAACGTGTATATAATTGAGGAGGGAGTATACCTGTTAAAGTACAACACAAAGAAGGTTCTTCTGCCACCCACGAAACATTCAGCTTACGAAACTATGTGGCTTGTGCACAATATTCAATTAGAATGCTTTAAGCTTTTACTTCAGCATTTCATAAATACTTTAGCCCAAGTATCGACAAAATTTGCCTTCGCACTGCCATATTATCAAGATTCCTAAAATTTATTTGGTAATATATTTTCCTTTACAAAACTTCCAAATTTACTGAAATCCAACAAACCATGTCGTTCTCACAAGATTTTCTACCGATTCTTATCAGAGCAAATACAATATTTCCAAAAATTATTGGAAGCGTTCTGTGGCACGACGTAGAGCAAAACGTTGTAAAAACAGAGAAAAATTCTGCTTCCAGAAAAGAATTAAAAGCAAGGGCCGTTTTATCCTGTTGTATTGGATTAGCTATGATAATTCGCATACTTACAACTAAAGTTGATATAAAAGAAAATATAGAAAACGGTATAAACGTTGAGCAGGTATTATGTGTCATGACATTTGCTATTTGTGCAGCTGTAGCAGAAAGGTATAGGGTTCGTGGTAGCTATCCGGAGGATTTTGTGTCCTTTCTGAACGCAGTTGTTTGTATGGAAAAGCACAGAGACAGCAAAGGTAACTATTTTATTTTTTTTTAACTTTTAACTTCAAGGAAACTACAGGAAATATTATAAAAATTTTGGCATTTGTATAGATATCAAACCCCAAGCGTCAGTAAAAATAAAACTTGTCAAACTGATATGTCATTTAAGCCTTGTAATATTACTCTGGATTTTTCCATGGATAATGGCACTAGCATTCACATTGTATCCAAGTGTGCCATTTAACACGGTTTGGATATTTGACCACAGTTTTAGAACAAAATCCAAATGCCTTGGATATTTTTAGAGCTGTTGTTACGTTTGTGTCAAACTACATCAATTGGACATAAAACAGATGCGATGTACATTTTTTCATGTTCCAATTAGGAAATAAGAGGAGATCGGAAATATATAATTTTATAAAAATATATCCGCTGATCTGTCTCATTTTGCACCTTAGTCCATGAAGAGTAATACCCACAGTTTCATTTCTCGTCATAATTGCTTTCATAAAAGTGATGTAGTTCTACAACCTTCTCCTTTGCAAGTTGAATATAATACATCAAAGCGACATCTTAAGTAACACCGGAATCAAGGTGCAACTGGCTTCCACACATTTTGTAACAGTCTGAAAGATGTCATCAGGTGTATAGCAGGTGGATACAGGACTCAAATTTGTTCCGGGAGGACCCTTTTTCCAACCACATGAACCAATTTATGTGGATGTAGTTGAAAGGGATTAGTTAGATATGAAACCAGCGTTTTTATTAAAAATCAGATTAACTTAATTTAATTACCTTCACCAATTTGAATAAAATATGTATAACTAGTACTTGTTACAGAAATCGTACCTTATGATTGAACTGAAAAAAGTAACGTAATTGTATAAGATAAAATGGTAAATAGTATATCAGCAGCGGTTTGTTTCTTAGCCACAAAGAATATTCCCAATTTAAAGCCATAAGCTTTCATTGCACAAGTTTGTTTCCTTTGAAGCCTACCCAGCATTTTTCCTTTCCAATACCAAACACTAGCCATTGAGTACAAGGCAGGTAAACTTGCGTGAGAACAAAAGAACAGTATTAAATAGTAAATAATTATATTGTAAAATTATAAATTTCTTTGGTTATGGTTTAAGTGTAGTGGTAGACTGGTGAATGCTATGCAATGCAGATTGGATGCGTGAAGATGAGAAAACAGAACAACATTGCCATTAAATGAAAGGACAAGAGGCAAGAAAGATGTAGCGTTATGACAAAAAGACAACTGACTTCATTTATTCAGTTTTCTAGCATTATTTATAACTTCTTTGATTTGCTAATTAACTTACATCTAGTTACAATTCACTTTAAATCTAGAGCACTTATTAAAATGAAACGTTTTGCGGCTGATGAAATGCTGGTAAATGTTGCCACTGGACAAATTCCATGCAGCAAAGCACGTAAGTCGCGTGGGAGCAAAGCATAAAATGTGCATTGCTTGCAGTTTCTCCGTTGTTTCTTTTACGTAAATGCGTTTCTCATGCATTTATGCACTGAGACTGAACACACGGAATTCCCACAATCTAACAATATTAATACACAATAGTGGCCACCAAAACAAATGCAATTCGGGGAAATTATGCATTTTTAGCAAAGCTGCGTTACTAAATGCACACAAAACCATTCCTACCCCCGCCATGGTTGGCATAAACAAAGTCATAATATAGCTACATGGTGTCATTAAAATAAACAGCGCATTATGCTGTGCTCTGTACGTTTGAAACCTGAAGCGATCACTTAAACTATTAAATGCATTTCGACCACTGCTACCAAAACTAGAACTCATTATTGGTCGATTTATTTCCTTCCACTTTGGAAAAATCCATTCCAAAATTTGAAGACCTTTGTAAATAATTGGTAGAACAAGTTTTTGAATGAACAATGTATTTTGAATTATGCGTTTGCATCTGCTAAACCTCAGTGTTTTCAAAGACTCCTTTTCAAAGATGTGACACACGGATAAAATAAGTGTGAGAAAGACGGAACACACGCATGCACTTGGTAACATAATACTGCTATATACAACTGAAGCAATTAGTTTTCTAGGGAAATCTGGTAAAATATTTCGAAAGATTAGAACAATTGGCCCTTTTTTCAAAAATAAAGGGTACAAATGCAACGCAAACTGGAAATAAGAACACTCCAAGGCCTATCCCATAGCTTACAATTTCTGGCCAGTCTGGCAGTCTCTCTGAAGTTAGAAAGCCAACGTATTTGGCTTTACCTATTTTTAACAACTCATCAGCACGAAGCACAAAAATTTGGGGATTTTTATCCATTGTGTAAACTGTTGCAAAGTGCTTGTGTACATAAGGCTACAGCAATTACCATGAATGATAATTGCAAACCAAGTTGTAAAGATTTAATTTTGTTGAATTCCAGAAATAACGTGATTGTACATGAGCAGCAAATTAAGAAAGATAACGCGGAGGTAAGTTGTATAAAAGTCCAAACTGGCATTTTAAAAAGCCTTCCGGCAGCTTGTTGAGTCTTACGGGATTAACTGTAAATTTGTCAGTTTTTGCATTGTACAGCCAAGGCGTATGGAACACGTTTTGGTAAAGTAACTGCAGATTTATAAATGCTTCTGCAAAACCCATTTTGTGTTAATAAGAGATTTACGTTTGCAAACAAAACGCGAACGAGACAACCTTTGAACAAAATCAGAACCCTAAATATTTGTACACTTGTTTTACACTTACTGCTAGTATTTGAAGGCAGAGATAAATAGCTTTGTTATGTTTGCAATTATTTTAAAAACCAGATTAGTGTACAGTTTAAAACCAAAACCCAAAGAATATAAATTTTGAGTCCAGAAATTCCTAATTCCAGGCAGAAAAAATAAAAACTATTTTTTAAAATCGACACGTTCTATTCAATAACTTCAATTCAATGTCCATATATCTGAAATTGTCGACAATTTACTGAAATGTTCTTTCATGAAATGGTTTGAAACGTTAACAAAAAACTAGAACAAGAAACACCATAACGGATACGGCTAATCACAAATTGTTGGGTGCTGTTTCTGATACTGTCGAGCGGAAGTTATAAGTATAGCAAAGCTAACTTGAAGTTGTCCTTTTTCCTGTAATGCTATGTTACGAAGATAATGTTACAGAATAAGTGCAAACTAAAACTATCCTGTTAAACCAATTGATTGTCGTAATAGCTTCGACATATAACCATAGTTTTTATGTTAATTATAGTTCATAGCTAAACATAAACGCTAAGATATGTGGGGCTATCAAAACTAATTGTAATTGTAATTGTAAGTTATGGTTTTTACTAATTGTCTTTGCCTAGGGTAATACAAATGTAGGCGATTCAGAAAGTCAGCATAAGAATTATAATTTGATTCTCTGTTCAAACGTTCCAGTAGGTGTATAAATTGTAGTATTTGATACGCTTTGTACTATAATATAGTAATTGAGGATATAAGATATTTGTTAGAATATGAGGAATCGCTTACGTAATGTATTACTTGTTTTGTTAAAAATGTATATCTAAACACGATAATGATGTATAGTTAATTACTAATACTTTTTACATGTTATGACTAATGAAATATTATTTTGTAAAAAAAAACATTTGATAATGGTGCAGAATTGGGCTGTCATTATTGATAGCTGTACATGGTTTTTATATCCTACAAGACGGACTATTTTCCCATGTACCACCTAAAACATTTAAATTAATGAATTTGTCCAGCTAACATAATGACCTTGGTCGAGGGCGTTAGTTGTGTAAAGATAAATAAATAAATAAATAGTATACTGCATATTATGCCTAAATAACTAAGAACTTTTTGAAAGCATAAGTTTATACTCAAACTATTAAATAATTACATATTAAATTCATGTATCCGGCAAAGGACAATGCAACCTAAGGGCAAAAATTTTGACCTCCCAGTTTATTGTCGATTCTGATAGAGCTTTTAAAGCTCTACAATTTTGCAATTCAAAGTATGTCAATATTACTTAACGTTGTTGAGATATGAAGTAGTTTGTAATTTTCTCGCCCATAAGGCCCCATAGCAAACACACTTTTTTCAAACTCGTGGTTATCCATCGCGCCCACTTTTAAATTTTTATGGTTGATAGCATTTTCAAAAGAGTGTTAAATGCGGATGTTTTTCAGAACTTACTGGAGTGGTTCTCTTGCAAACGTCGAAGTTGTGGTAGGTCAAACATGGATGTGTTTTTTCGGAACAACTTTCTTCTAAATCGTTTTAGCTTCCACTACAGATGGAACGGAAGAACGGAAGGCTTATACAGACTTGAAGAGCAACATCAGAAAGCATGGAAGGAGAGCATTGTTTCCAATAGTTTTAAGAATAAACGCAAATAGCACATATACGTAGTCAAAGTTTGCAATCAAAATATCGAATAAAAATTTGTTAAAAGGTTTTAGTATTTTATATTTCGCGCACAAATCCGTTTTACTTTTTCTGGAACAAATGCACGAAGCCAAATCCCTACCCACGCCTAAGTTTGCGTTTTCGACAACAATTAAATTGAAAATGTAAAACCAGGTTTTCTAGCTTAAAGTGGATTATGCAAATTACTGATTTGTCATACGTAAATGTAACTTAATTGTATCTATTTTGTAAAACTAGAAAAATTATTATATAACGACTAGATAAAATCATAATAGCAGCTCTAAAACAAAGCTTATTACATATACTCTAGTAAGATTATATCAAGGAAACTTAATATTACGTCACAGCAACATGAAATTTTGACATTCCAAAATTAGGCGTCAAAGTTTTAAAATTGTTGCAGTATAACAAACTTCTAAATTGTTGCGTTAAATGTGAAATTATGATTAAATCTACTAATGAGTAGGAACAAAGTATAGCGAATACTCACATGTTACCTACATATTTAAAGTTATAATAAATGTTAATAAAAAGTAGGCTTACGCAAGCTCGCATAATGTATTATGTGATTGATTATCTGTTCAAATATTACTGAGTTGGACCTTTAACACTAAAAAAACACAACCATGTTCTGCATGTTATGAGTTACTTTAGTACAATAAACGTACTTAATGCAGCCTTTTACAGATTAATGTTTATTTGTTGCTTACTTTCTTCTTAAGAATCACATACCTATGAAAACTGCATGGTTGTTTTCTTGCTTCAGTCCAACTACATAACGTGGTGCATACGTACTACAAAACAAAAGTTGAAGATTCCTATATAAGAATGCGACTTTGATGGTAGCTTCAACTAACCTTCCTAGTTTATTATTGTGAGAAAAATGGTTGCAACAATAAAAACTCTATTGTTCTGATAATTTCAGTGGGGACTGTCTCAGTAACTACCTGCCGACTGGGCTAAGTTTATTCAATAAGCTTAATTTCCAGGGCAAAAACAAACTGCTGAAAATTTAAACACCTTACCCGTACTGCCAAATTAAATAAGGTAATTTTTTAGAGTTAGTTTTGCGGTGCTATGGCTGGCAGGCTGGTTGACATGCTTGTGTAAGTATACAACTAAGTCCTTTGGGTTTAGGAGTAACTCATTTTTGTAGAATTAAAAAATAATAATTTCATGTAAAAACTTCTCCTAATTAGAATATTGCAGATATATTGCAATGTTAATTTCAATTGTATACATTAATTAACCAGAAATAAGTACCAAATTCACTGACCAGTCTATCACAAGCAATAGAAAATTGCTAATCTTATCTTTGTCAAACCGTGTGTCGTAATAATAATACGACACACATTGCAAGGACCTAAGCTTCTTTCTTAAGTATAACTTTTTACCTAGCAAATTACTTAATGTTTTCATTTGGGGGACCTTAATATTAAGTTTAAATCGAAGGTTTTCAAACGCGGGAGATCTTAAAATTAAGTTGGAGGTTGTGGCGGGGGCACTTAAAATTCAGTCGATTCAAAAACGTTTCGAAAGTGGTAAAACTTATTTTTCTGCAGGACAAGTTCACCTCTCAAAGTGGCAGGTCTTAATAATCAGCTGTTTGTTGCTGACCTGCCTGTGGGAGAACTTAATATTCAGTAGATTTTCCCTGTATTTCTAACAATTCCCACGTGAACGGCTACTACCCGTGTTTAAAATGCCCACATTGTAGACAACCTACTCTATAGAAATTACCACTGTTACCCATTGCACCTTAATTATAATTACCATATTTACGTACATAATAATTTATTTTTATTCCACCTTAACTACTATAAACGTGTTTTTAAGTGCCATTTGAAAGGGTTAAATTAATTTTCCAAATGTTCAGAAGATCTTTACTACTTCCAAATATTTCGGCAGCTGCAGGTGCAATAGAAAGAAAAATCAAATAAAACCAAACTGATATAAAAATTGTCAACACATACAATCTAAACGGAAGATAGTTTAAACCTAAAACTATTCCCATATTACCCAAAACAAGAAACACAAAAATTGCAATCAATCCCAACATAATTGGAATTCTGTTAAATTGAAGTCCAATAGCGTTAATTAACTGAAGTTGGCAATAAAGCATTATATTCGTATCATTAATCCTTCTGCTTTGAAGTGTTTTAAGCAGTTAGTATATATATGAACCATGACAATGAGGGGAATGCAGTTTGTTGCAGCAATGCGAGCAAATCCTGTTTGAATCCACCCAATCAATAGAAAACGTAGAATGAGCCACAGAATGTCAAAGTACCAGATGTTCCGCATTTTGGAAAAATATATGAGTCCTAGGTAAAACAAGGAGTCCAGGAAAAAAATTATGAAAACTATTGGGGCCGCAAAACTGTATCCGATTGAGGATAGAGTCAGAAACAAGACCAACAATCCTGTGTGCTCATATGATTTGCCTCTTTTCATTTTTCGAATTTCTAAGAAAAAGTAAACCACTTTTTAAAAAGTAATAAGGCCAACTAATGTCATAGATGCGCAAATATTACTACCTTGTATTACTTCATAAATGGCTTGTTTTAGTGTCAACCCTCGATAACCTGAGTAGGTTAGCATTTTTAATTATTATTTTATTTTATTATTTTAAAAGCTTATTGTAGTAGTGTAAATAAAATATTTCAGAAAATTTCCAAAACAATATTAGGCCGCATAGAATTCCTAATTTAAACATCCATGGTAAGCCATTGAAAAATGCTCGCTGCTAACAACGATGAGTGTCTAAGTAGTCAAAAGATCCCACGACAAAATCGTTGATGAATACAGTAAGTAATAATAGCCCATTTTACTGGTTTAGAGCCCACTTGGGCTTCTTAAAAGCCCATGTTGAACCCAGTCTGGTTTAGAGCCTATTTTGCTGGTTTAGGGCCTATTTTGCTGGTTTAGGGCCTATTTTGCTGGTTTAGGGCCTAATTTGCTGGTTTAGAGCCGATTTTGCTGGTTTAGAGCCGATTTTGCTGGTTTAGAGCCGATTTTGCTGGTTTAGAGCCGATTTTGCTGGTTTAGAGCCGATTTTGCTGGTTTAGAGCCGATTTTGCTGGTTTAGAGCCGATTTTGCTGGTTTAGAGCCGATTTTGCTGGTTTAGAGCCGATTTTGCTGGTTTAGAGCCGATTTTGCTGGTTTAGAGCCGATTTTGCTGGTTTAGAGCCGATTTTGCTGGTTTAGAGCCGATTTTGCTGGTTTAGAGCCGATTTTGCTGGTTTAGAGCCGATTTTGCTGGTTTAGAGCCGATTTTGCTGGTTTAGAGCCGATTTTGCTGGTTTAGAGCCGATTTTGCTGGTTTAGAGCCGATTTTGCTGGTTTAGAGCCGATTTTGCTGGTTTAGAGCCGATTTTGCTGGTTTAGAGCCGATTTTGCTGGTTTAGAGCCGATTTTGCTGGTTTAGAGCCGATTTTGCTGGTTTAGAGCCGATTTTGCTGGTTTAGAGCCGATTTTGCTGGTTTAGAGCCGATTTTGCTGGTTTAGAGCCGATTTTGCTGGTTTAGAGCCGATTTTGCTGGTTTAGAGCCGATTTTGCTGGTTTAGAGCCGATTTTGCTGGTTTAGAGCCGATTTTGCTGGTTTAGAGCCGATTTTGCTGGTTTAGAGCCGATTTTGCTGGTTTAGAGCCGATTTTGCTGGTTTAGAGCCGATTTTGCTGGTTTAGAGCCGATTTTGCTGGTTTAGAGCCGATTTTGCTGGTTTAGAGCCGATTTTGCTGGTTTAGAGCCGATTTTGCTGGTTTAGAGCCGATTTTGCTGGTTTAGAGCCGATTTTGCTGGTTTAGAGCCGATTTTGCTGGTTTAGAGCCGATTTTGCTGGTTTAGAGCCGATTTTGCTGGTTTAGAGCCGATTTTGCTGGTTTAGAGCCGATTTTGCTGGTTTAGAGCCGATTTTGCTGGTTTAGAGCCCACAATGGTTAAAAAATAAAGTCTACCGACGGACGGACGGACGGACGGACGGACTGACGGACAGATAGACAAACGGACATTATATCTTAAATAGCTCTCCTGCAGTAGCAGCGAGCTAATAAGGGCTAAAATGATGCAGGGTTACAACTAAATTGCAGGTCGCAAAACACTTAAAGCTGTGCAGCCATTGTACAGCCATATTTTTAGTTAGTTTACTTTAGGTTATAACAATTATCTAAAATAATTTGTGGATTAGTTAAGCGTACATAATTAAAGAATTTGGTTTGAAGAGCTTCCTGTTATGAGTCTAAGGCAATAAATACTGTTTCTGCTTATTATATAAAATTGGCTTACAAATTAACCTGATTTGCTCGTTTTGGGTAGGCACATTGCACATGCTATTGATTTATTACAGCAGCAAATATAAAAGGGCAATTTGAATAATTAATATTTGAAAGAGACTTACATACTTCCTTATTGCAAAATTGTTAAGCAGGTCAAATTTCGCAACAAATCTTGCAATCTGCTTACAAGCTAATTTTTTCTTATGCTTGCTACCTCCTTCCGTTAGACTAAAGGCTTTAGTACATCAAAAAAACGAGGCTTGACCAGAGCGTCATGCGTCTACATTTTTTGAGCACTCATTGGAAAAATCCCAAACGTTTCTGCATATAAGTCAAAGGCTGTGTGACTTTGTTTATTGTATAAAATAATTACTACAATTAGTTTAACTAATTTAAATTACAAAAGCATGTATTCAAAAACATATTGGAGAATATTCAAATGGCGCTTGTCAATGCTACGTTATTCATGGGGTACCATTCTTACTTGGGATTTGAAAAACGACCAAATGTTAGTTATTTCGGATTTCTACCATAACAGCAACAATATCTTTCTACTTCTTTATTGTTTATTATTCAGCGTTGTTACCTGTATCCGACTTAGTCGTTATGTTTCAAATCAGTTACAAATAAATTCCGATATTCCCGATGTCCGTTATACATGAGCATCAAAAAGTGGAAATGAGAAATCTGAAAACCTTAAAAGATTTAATTTATTTCGGTTTCATGTGTTTGTGCTTACTAGTGGGGTCAATTGGCATCCAAGTTCAAAAATTTAAATTTGAAATTGCTCAATTATACAACATTCTATTCTACACATGCAATACACTAATAGGTAAGCTTCTGAACAATGGTGCATCTGTTTTCCATTTATTTTATGTAATTCATAATTGAAATTAATTTCAGGACGATTTCAAAGTAATATTCAATCAAACCCAAAATGGCATAAGAAAGTCCTCCGCTTCAACCAAGCTTCAACCTACGCAATTACAGCTATTGCAACTGGTACACTTCTGGTACCCTTGGGAATGGCATTGCTACTGTTTCAACCAATATCACCAATAAATCAGCTGGTCACAACTGTTTTGGAAATTCCAATTAAACTGGAACTAAAATATGCGCCAATGACTTTAATATTTGGTTATATTGCACTTAGCGGAGGTGATATTGCACTTATTATTATGACGCTTTTTGTACTTTACTTTCGTTGTACAACATTATGGTTTGTGCTGCTTAGACCGAAAAATCTGATTTACGAGAAGAATTCTGGTAAAACTCAATTCTTATGCGAAATTGGCAATTTAATGTCAATTGAGGAGGTATTTGGGTTTTACAAACAACAGCAGTATATTTCTGCTTGTTTTAATCAAATAGTAACTAGTTTGGTTTTTTCAGCACACCATGCCTTATTTTTAGGATTGAGTATTATGGGTGCATACATGTGTATTAAACACCCAAACTTGCTATTGATACCAGGCTGCCAGCTGGCAATTGCTGCTTTTGGATTACCACTATTGGTTGAATACCTGGAAACTATTTTTGTTTCTGAGACTTGTAAAATTTCTCAAAGCTTCTTGTGTAGCATCAAAAATTTGAGACAGTCTCACTATATTTGTAATCTTAGTCAGAGTGAAACCAAACCAAATGCATCAACTAATCTGGATATGACCAGAATTGAAAAACGACGTGAGTTGAGAAAATTAGTAAAACTGTGGGAAAGTGTTAGACCTCTACAAAGTCAAACTGCCTACCCATATTACAAGGTACACAAAGGCAACTTTTTACTGTTTGGTAACTCAATGATTGATATGTTAGTCAACTTATTGATGTAAGGTGGCTAGAAAGTCATGCATAGAAACTCTTTACCTTGATTGGAAAAGTCTCATTTTTAATATGATTGTGGTTTGCACTTGTAAAAAAATGCTGCTGCACGGCTAAAAGTTTTCTTGTAACGTATATAAGAATTTGGGCTTATTTGTAATATCATACTGAATTTTAATAAACGCATTTAATTCTATACACAACTCACGTAGGAACATAGTCTCTATGTTCTGCTTTCTTGTAATATTACTACATAAAACTACAAGCCAGAAAGAAAGCTTTCATAAAGACATTTTTAGGGATTTTGCAGAGAATGAGTGAGTATAATTTTCCTCAAGCTTACAATTGGTTAATATGTTTTTCTATTGGATTATGCAATTGTTGCTATTCGAAGATGCATGTCATAACATATGAAATGACAGACTTGGCCATGTATAGAAAAATTTTCGAAATCATTTTTTAGCAAACTTGAAGAAGTGTCATTTTAGCCGTAACGGCGTGTACTGACATCCAGAGAAATTCAAATAAAATAAACACTCTAAAACGCAGCTTTCTCTTAAATTTGTTACCCATCGAGTTTGGTATATTGAGGTGGACATACTTTATATAATTCATAAAACATATTATGCTGAACACTGATTTGTGATATATTGAGTTTTCAGGTAGGTTACAGTATTCTAAAAGTAAAACAATGGATTTAAACTCGCGTTTGTTGTTGTCTTATTCCTGATTTAAGCAGAAATAACCGGCTGCTGTAGTGCAGACTTTTTTATATATGATTTTGAACATTTGTAAAACCAGTATTTACCAGAAATTTTTAGTATTATTTAGTATCGTCATTGTTCTACGCGTGTAAGCTGTAAGGTGCCGACAATGGTCTATAAACAATGCCAGATCATAGAAACGCGTTCATAACCTTTTTCATTGTTCTTGAACAAGTACCTGGCATATGTTGTGCATTTGTATTCCAAGTTGTTTCTGAACATTAGATCCCCTGCGTACATTTAGTGAGCCAAAAACGGTGATTGATACAAATACATAGGGGTAAATTCTGGTTACGTCTCACTTGTTTTGTATTTTACAAGGAAATGGGTAATTTCTTCCTATCCAAAAAAACCAGAAAAATGTGCTTTTATTGTTTTACAAAGGTTTAGATACACCGGTGGCTTTTTCTGTAAGTTTGCAATAAAAGCTAGTGCACTCAGTTTTGTAGTCAAATTTACAACAGTGCCAACGAGATTAATCGTAATCAATATTTATGGCTTCAATCGACAAGCAGAGAGAAAGTTGCATAGTGCTTCCTCCTTCATTGGCCAATACCAGTGGAGGCGTTATTCGCTATCATGGAAATCCTCCATCACCATCTTCTCTGCCTCCAACTTGCAAATCTGGAATAGCTTGGCGAGAACGTCATGAAAAGCTTAGGGACCTCATCTTTACAAGATATCAAATGATTACAAAAATACAAAAGGAAAATCAAGTTTTAAATACAAAAGCTGATGAGTTGGATGCCATCGTCAAGGATCGGGATTATGAAGCCGCTCTTCGAAGGTACGAATTGCAGCAGATTAAGAAGGAGAACTTAGCGCTAAGGGCAAAACTGCCTGGATTCACATCCCAGAATATGGTGCCTCATGTTACCGAAAGTACCATGCAAACTGTTAAATGTGCACCGATTGCTACAAGGTGTACAAATAGCGGAATTCACAGTGCTGATTTGACTAAAGAACCTGAGATTTACTGCGTTTGCGGTGGAAGATTTAAAACCAGGCAGAATTTACGCGAGCATATAAAATACCACTCATTAGGACTGAAGTTCAAATGTACGCAATGTCCAATCCGTAAACACGGACTAAATCAGCTACGAACGCATATGAAGGTCACTCATGGCGTTTCTCCGGATTATCTAGACACTGTAAAAGGATGTCGGTTTTGTGGTCAGCTTTTCACCAGTTTATCGCAACTTCATGAACATCGACGAACTGCACAGTACGTTATTGAGGCTTACTACTAGTTACTAACTAATAGTTAGTAATATACCGTTTTCTTATTAATTATTGTATCAATATTGTTTGCTTTATTTTAGCGGAGATCGTCGTGTTCACAAATAGAAACCTAGAATGAATCACAAGGATAACTTGATCTTTTCTGGGTCAACAAACCAGCATTTGGAACTGATGCGAGAGACAAAAACGTGTAATAAATGAATCAAGTTTGTGTGTATGTTTGAAAACAGTTGGTGTTCTATACAAGGAGAAGGTAAATTTAAGTTCATCCAAAAATTATTTAAAGTGAGATAAAAGATGCAATATAAAGAAAGATGCATAATAAACCATGAATTGGCAGTAAATATTTTATTGCTGAAATAGCAGAAAATATAAAATTTGCTCCAAACCAATTGATTGTGCTTTGAATGTTGTAATTATTACGCTTCTAATTTTGGCAATCGTAATTTTATTATTATCATTTCTTTGCATTTTTTGTTTACTAAAAATTGAATCTTTCTTCATCACAATATCAGATTACCAGACAGCTTGATTTCTTTCATATAAAAGATTACGATTGATTGCTTTGAAAAGTTCATGTGTGAATCCTAGACCCTTGCCAATATTTACTATGATTCAGTATGCAGGTTTCGTTAGTTTGCTGAGCAGAACCTTTAATAATTAATGCATATAGTATGTACTTAATTATTCAGTACAATGTGTGCAGGCTACGAAAGCAAGTAAAACACAGACCGAATGAAAATGTGGTAGGTCGTATTAAAAATTGCTCCAAGATTCTGAATTCTACTTCCTTTTTGGATAGGAGCACACTCGCACTGTTTTTAGATTCGGTGCTTAACAAGACAGGTACAATTTGATAGCATTCTAAATTAATTAGCGTTTCACTTGACATATTTTTAGAAAATATTATTGAGTTTGTATATTCTGTGTTAACTGTTGGATTTTAAATGCGGTTTGCTTGTGGACATGTAAGCAACCTGAAACCCATCCTAATTTTGAATAAGATTGTTGTCTCTTATAAAGAGTGAAAAATGTGGTACATGTAACATATTCAACTATTTATAACAAAACAGTTAGCAACAGGAAAATGTACGTTTGAGTTCTCTACACTGAGGCACTTTGCAAAACTGGAGAGTAGTGATATAGACACATACAGCCGAGTTCCAATCGTAAGCGTAGGGTTTCCCGAGTTCCAAGCGTAGGGTTTCCCGGGTTCTAAGCGTAGGGTTTCCCGAGTTTACGCGTAGGGTTTCCCGAGTTTGCATTTTTCTCACAAAATCTCTCCCACCACCACTCACACAAACATTTCTTTCTTATAAACAAGTGAGTTCTCTTACACAAAAGTATATACAAAACAGTATATACCTAAGGCTTATATCTAAAGCTTATATAAAGCTTAAAGCTCTGAGCTCTGTATGAACCCAAAGCTATACAAAAATACGGTATACCTTTTCGACCGGACCGCATGATGATGATGATGATTCTATTGTTTGAATCCAAGGGTCGTCTTGAGCCAAGGGTTCTTTTGGAAAAAAATTTTTAAGTTTGAGCCAAGGGTTCTTTTGGATAAAATTTTTAAGTTGAGCTCGGGTTAGGCATAAAAGTTGGAGCTCGGGTTGGGTTTAAAGAATTTTTAGGAATAGGATACATAAAAGTAAAAGGGTTGTGGCTCAGGTTTATTTTTAGGTTTGAGTTCAGGTTAGGCTCAAGTTGAATGAAACCAAATATACAAGTAGATTGACTTTAAAATGGAAATATATAAAAAGTATGGGGTAAAATGAAACGCCTGGATTTTCATGAGCTTTTATGTACTTTTATGAAGTTAAAAATTTTCTGTTTGATTCTTATGAGCCTATATGATTTTCTCATGAGCTTTTATGTATGAACTAAAAGATTTCTCTGTGAGATTTTTTCATGAGTTATTATGTACTTACATGGACTTTCATGGGCTAAGTAGCAGTGCAAAGAATTTTTAGGAAGATTCTTCTGTGTACACTCATAAAGATTTCTAATGGATTCTTATGATTTTTCACGAATTTGTATACAGTTTTGTGAATGCGTACGTTTCTTATGAGTCTTATGAAATTTTATGGGCAGTGCGATGAATTTTTATGAATCTCGATGGTACGGTAATTGATTTGTACGCATATATTTAGGAGCTAAGAAATCTTTTTATTAACCGTAATTACATCTCCCTTTTACCCTACAAAACTTTATTTATATTTACACCCACCACCTCCCACCCCAATATTTACAGCAGATCATGCGTAAGATAATGGACACTCTTTAACTATGTCACAAAGTCTAAGGTAAATTGGTTTCAAGGCTTGACGTAAGGTTTCAGAGCATTTAACTCTGTAAGACTGGTAGAGAGTACTAAATGCCAAGTACCATGACTTATAACAGTCATAACATAAGGTTTCATGTGAGTGATTACAATTTTTAATATTATTCTTAATCAATTCATAAGTTTTTGTAACCTTTATCCAAAAGCTACTCTTAATCATAATTCTAGAATTTAGACCAATAAAATGCTTACATAAAAACTGAATTAAAAGTATAGAAAAATTATCAAAACATTGACAGTTTAAATTTCTAGACCAATATAAATTTATGTGCTGTTGAAAATTCTTAAAGAATACCGGACTTATCGTACTATTATCCATCTTGAAACATCTATAAACTTATGGAACAGAATTCATTACACTTGTGTAAGCTGGTACAAACCATATTATAAAAATCCATCAGTCTGTAATATAGTCCACTGTGTGACCTTATCAAAAAAGTACATGTTTCGTAGCACAACGTTTTGTACCAAGAATCAAAATTTGCACAAGAAAAATTGCAATGAGGTGGGCTATGCATACACTTATCAACACAATATACGGTACACTTGTAAAGGGATTCTGCAAATCCTTTAAATTCTTCAGACAGGAGATATCCAGGAAAAATGCAACAAAAGTTTTCAGTTAAATATCCAGCTAGATCGATCACAAAGTTGTAGAAGCAATCACAGTCAGTAAACTTGGGGTATGTTGATTTGATGTGGTTCTCAAAATGGATAAAAAAATCCGAAGGGGTGGTCAGGATTAGAGCCATTGCAATTAAACGCAAAATTCGCAACACATTCGAATGTCTGAGCACAAATCGTGATAGAACCGATACAGGACTTTGTCAGCTCCGCGTTTTAGCTTCAATTTGCACAATTCAGCATACTTAATCATTTCAAAGAACCACTCGTCCAAATTTTCGCAATCTCTGGAAGGTCCAAATGATTTTGACACCAATTTGCATGTAAAGTCAAACGTGTGAACAAAAAATAAGCCAAATTCTGCTGACAATAAGAATTGTGACGTTACCGAGTCAAACACTTTGGCGAGAGTTTTTGCAAACTGAAGTGCAAATGTCTTGTAGCACAGGCACTGTTTTCTACTGTTAAAGTTTTTGTCGGCATACTCTTCAAAATACTTAAAAAATGACAAAGGAATATTACTAGACAACTCCATGGTTACGCAAGCAGATTCAAGACTCACGAACTAAACCATTGGTTCACAGGATTCTATTCCGACAAATAATTTGCAATATTTAGTATACTGAGCAGTTTTTCATTGCCTAAGGGCATATTTAAGCACAGATTTATTTGTACAAAAATAAAAAATCAAGTATCCCCGTACAGATTTCACACAAGTTTTTATTAGTTCCACAAGTTTCACACGTCTCGAGTGAATTAATCAAATAGGCTAGCGAACTAGGGAATGTTTTAGGACTTTTGTCAGCGGTAACCTCTAATGAGAAGCTTCTCTGGCAAATACAACACTGACTTAGGTTATAGCTGGTACAATCGTCTTTACTTTCAAAGCCAACTGAACATTTTGTACAGTAGAATCTTGTGTTTGCAGCCATGATGCTTAGAACGAACTGACACAAGTACTCAAGTGCTCACTTGTACTCAAGATTCTCAAGAGTAAACTTGTCTCTAGATTCTCCCATCACCCCTCAGCCACTTGAACCATCAGCAACCATGGCAGACTATCTAAAGAAACATAGGCTTCGCCAGGAGTTACGGAAAATTAAGAAAGCAAAGCCATCGTATTGTTCTGGTTACTATTTACGCTGCTACTCTCTTCTCAAAAATTGTCCTGTTGAGCACCTCCACTACAATCCAAAAACCAAGCGTGCAAAGGCTTATATCTGCCGCCACGACGGCACCTGTCAACCGGAGAATGACTTTCTATTCTACCTAATAACACTTTTTGCTCAAGGCAAAATATCTGAACAGGAATGGAATGATTGGGTGCCAAATCATCTTCCAGAAAAATCAATCAGGAAAGATGGGAGATACTGCCCAGGATTCAATTTTGTACGTGGTGAATTTCCTCCAACGAGACTGGATTTGGACTTGGATTTTAATAAGGATATGAAACCTTTAATTATCCCTTGTGATCACCGCCAGTGTCCTAGTGCAATGATGGTATTCAAATATCGGTTGTATACAGCCTATGCTAAGAACCGTGTGCCAGATATGAACATAAGAAACAAAGGAAGTCACTGCTTGTATACCCACATTCGAAACCACTGTTGGGGTGCAGTCATTGCCAAGAAGGATGACTACAAACAATTTTTTCTTCAAACAGAAAAATCGCCGGGAAAACATTTTCACTATTTCATCAGTGTATACATGTTCGACAGGAAGGCGTTAGTAGAGTGGATACCAGACAACTATATTGAGCCTGCCATATATCAGAGCTACAACGGAGCAAACGTATCTTCATTGTATTTCGCAGACAAGATCGTCGAAGACGGCAAAGCTTGTCGCGCTATCCTATTGGGTAAGCGGAATGATACTACCAGAGCATCAATAGGATTTGAAAAGGACCCTTTAGTGTATTTGGAACGTAGTGTGGAAATTCCGTATAAACCCAGCGCTGAAAAATTGAACCGAGAATGGCAGAACGACAGCATTAGAATTGACACTCGTGAACTGGAATTCGATTTTGATTTAAAGCATGATGGAGTAGGAATGGTTACCTTCCTATGTAATGGAATACTTGAATTACGTAACGGAAAACTAACCAAGCAAATGCTCAGTGCATTACACAAGGTGCAGGAGAAGGCAAAGGACTCAGATGCACTTTATTCTGCAAGGGTGCTGAAACAAATAGATGACAGACGACGACAGTACAGCAAAAAGTATCCTTATTTAGAACCAATTCTTGTAAAACATTTGTCTGTTGGTTTCCCATCTACCATGGCTGCTTCAAAGTTCCCAGACCTATATATCAACAATTTTGTTGGGGATGATGACGACAGCATAAGGGCTAGACTGGACACCGAACCGGAACCGTCAGATCCAAATCTGGTTCTGTGCAGGAAATACTCAACTTACATGTCTGCCGATCCTGATACTCCTACTACATACTCAAGGAAGAAGTTGCCTGGTTTCATATTGTCGTCTACAGCCTATGAACGTGTAACCCTTCCATTGATCCAAGACGGTGTTGGAATAATTGATTTTGTGGCACAGTGCATCTTTGAATTAAAGAACGAAACTCTTCTAAAAAGTCTAAAGGAAAAACTTTCAGAGCTTCAGCTAAAAACTGACCAAGTGACCAGAAAAGGCCTAGCCAAGAAACGAAAGTCTGTTCAAAAGGATGTGATTGATCTAAGCAAGAAATCAAAAAAGTTTAATTAAAGTGCTTCAATCTAAGTATAATTAAAGAAGTCAACTTCAAGATCCAGAGCTCACCCAACATCATGGCTCATACCACTGTAAATACGGTCATAGTGAAAGGTGATGGAGTAACCGTTACCAGGAAGTTTGCGGGAAGTGAGGGACAACCCAAGCGGATCAAATTCTCGGACCAATCCATTTATCTGAACATACTGAAGGAAGGACCAGCCCTTGTTTCTTCCATTTGTAATTATATAATTGAAAATGGTGATTCTGATACTGTTGAATCATTTGAAAGAATTTTAGAGAGAAAACTTTTTACAATTGTTAAAAGAAGAAAACTTAGTGCTCGTTTTAAATAATTTGTTTGCCTTGCCTTGTCCTCAAAATAAGAGCAAAATATTTCTAAATAATAAATATACCTCAAAAGTACTGTGAAATCCCAATTCTTGTGAAATTTATGTAAAATAAAATAAAAAATATCTTATTCTGAAAAAATTACTGAATACTGGGCACTTATTCCCAACTGCACGACTCTTTTCAGCATATTTTCATAAAAATTCATTGATAAGTCTGTAGGCTCTTGATACCTCTTAGGCTAATCCCCAGACACGGAGCCAGTCTATTCTTCAAAATACTCAATAGCATCAAAATATCTAAATAGTATGAGATAATTATAGTTTTCTTATAGCTTATAGCAACTTGTAGCTTGGATAAGATTTGCAGGGGAAAAAGATGCAGTAGGAATCCAGAGGCGGAAAGTTGTCAAACGCGTCTTTTCTCAAAGTGCCCCCAAATTATTTTTATTCCGACCTCAAATAGTTTTATCTTATAGAGAAGAGAGAGGCCCCAAAGAAAACCATCCGAATTCTTACCCTTATGCATAGAAGCACTTGATTTCTTATATTACCCTTATGCATAGAAACAAGGCAGATTCCGCCTGACAAACCTTAAGCTAGGCGCTAGTGTGTGTAGTCACCCCTTTATCAAGAATTTTATTATTTTTATTCGATAACATTTTTATTGGTAAGTACATCAAAATAGTACATAAGTCATTCAAAATACCTTAGGCTATATCTCTAATCTCATTGTAGTGATTATCAAGCTCTACTTTTAAATCATCATCAATATCATTAGCACGATACTTTTTATACAATAAAAATGCGCATAGACCTATGAAACACAGCATTCCAAGTACTATCCAAAGCCAGCGCATACCATCAGTCGTCTCAATTTTTTCTGCGTTCAATGTTTTTTCTGTAGTAGTAGTGGTTGTAGCAGTATCATAATCACAAGGCTTGAATGGCAAAACTAAAAGTGTCAATGGAAGTGAGTCATCCGCAGCGTCAAGACATAGTCCTTTGTCTACTTTAGCGTAATAACAGCCGTTTTGACTGCAGACAGTACAGTTATCCAGTATATGACAACCTAAACAAGAGAAAAATTATCTTTGATGCATGATGATTTGCAGTAATAATAATAATGTACTTACTTGTTCCCAGTCCAACAACCAGCAATAACAGTAAAAGTCTCATCTTGTCAAACTATTGCTCACTTTTATACCAAAATCTGATTGAAATATTTCAGTTAACCTTTGCGAACATTATTTTTGGGATAAAAACAAGCTGATACAAAATGCTGAATGAATAACAAAAGAGTGCCATGTGATCCGACAAAAGTTCCAAAAATGTCATATTTACCAAATAAATAAATTATTGGCATGAGACTTGGATGCATAATGGCATACAAAATTTGCATATTATATTTGTAAAACTGACCAGAACTAGCAAACATTTTTCTCCTACCGTTTGTGATAGTACATTAGTTGGCAAGATATTCATTCTATTCATAAATATTCTGGCAAAAGGGATCTTTTTTCCTTGGGTCGTAAAATATATTTTGGTTACGCATTTTTTGAATACCTAATTCTGATGGTATATTTCGTCACGAAATGGTTTGAGCTCGGGTTGGAGAGTCAAAACCAATTACAACCAATATTTATTACAGCTAGTCATACGCATAATATATTATATTTTATGCTGAACACCAGGCATAAAAATGTTAAGCTCCTTATGGATAACTTTCAGTATGAGAGTTCCTTTTAAACATGAGAAATTTGACTAATTGGATCTGGGCTTACCAAGCAGGCTAGTCAGATAAATGCTATTTTTGGCTGTACATGAGGTTTTTAGGATAACTTGTGGAATATTATGCTGTCTTAGCAAAAATAAGGCTTTGTATGCGTGCTTATTTTCAATTTTTTTTTGCTCCCAACTTTAATCATGAGTCATATTGTACGCACTTTTTAGCCACCTGCTAGCTCAAAGAAGAAAAAAATGCTCAAGATGTTGAAAGAAATGTCACGTAGACCAAAGCTCTGAGCTTACGCATGAAAATGACCAGCTTATGAAAATCTAATTAAATTCAGAACGATTTGAACTTTTGAGTGGCTAGGATCACCAGGAAGTTTCAATATTTTATGGAAATATTTCTCAAAGTTCTCAGAAGATTTTCTGTCCCAGTGTCTGCTACAATAATAATATTTGTACCGAGTTTCTAAGTATTCAAAATCAAATCTATTCAAAAGCTTCTGTACTGTGCTGTACTCATATTATTTTGCTCATTTGAACTGAATTTTTACCAAAGTGTTTAAAAAGACTGATAAAGTTTCAATACTGTGCTGCATATATAATATTTCATGATTTTAACCGTATTTTTATCAACCTGTTTAAAAAACTGATAAAGTTTCTGCACTGTGCTGCATTCATAATATTTTGCTCATTTGAACTGAATTTCTACTAAACTGTTTAAAAAACTGATAAAGTTTCTATACTGTGCTGCATTTAAAATACCTGATTTGAACTGAATTTCTACCAAATTTTTCAAACTGCAGATAATTACTGACTCAAAATATTTTAGGCTTAACCTACTTTTAGACCCTTTCAAACCATCGTAAAAGTTCTCTTGTTTGCTTTGGGTGAAAAATGTCTCGGCTTGGGTTAGCAGTGATTGCTACCGTAATCATCATCATCATATCACAAGCTCATGGGTCACCGGATGACTGCTATACACGCAATTCATGTTACTTGTGTGTTGAAAACCCTTACTGCAGGTGGTTTATTACGGAAAATGATGATTTTTGCGGTCATACGCTCATGGACGAACGCCTGTATGTGTTTCGAGTTTCTACCAGGGCAAGGTGCAACACACATGGTAAGCTTCTTGCTGTGCTTAAAATTTTTGCTTTGTCTTGATGCGACAAATTGATTATTTTTTACAGAAGATGACCCTTTACCACAGAAGTTAAAACCACAAGCATTGCCAAGGATTACGGAATCAGGTAACAAAACTCTTAAGGTTCACGCTTTATAGAAGCCATTGGCTTTCAGAATTTAAGGCTCCCAGTTAGTCTTTGGCAAAAATTGGCATTGTTAGCTACTAGTACCATGCATCGTGCTGATGTGCGACAAAGTGTGGTTGCATTTTTAGCAAGTGAATATTGTAACCATTTTTTCCTTAACTTTTTTTACAAAGTGAAGTTTGTAATTTAGCAAGTGCGTTTTGTGTTTTAGTTTTGATTTGAGCAAGTGCACTTTATTATTTGAAATCGTATTTGATTAACATAGGCAGGAACATATGAAATGAAATATTTATTGAAAGGATGTGTGGTGAAATTTAAATTACGTGCAAACAAAATCATTTTTAGCTAAATTGCTTGATATCGAAAAATTTTGGCTTGGGTTTAAAATTGATTATCGCATGAGTGAAAGTAAAACATTGAGAAATTACCCGCCGCCACACTTAAGACTACCCACATAAGATTACCAGCATACATTTAAGGTTACCAGCCAACATTTAAGGTTACCCACACATAAGATTACCAGCATATAATTAAGGTTACTAGCCATCATTTAAGGTTACCCACACTTAAGACAACCCACATAAGATTACCAGCATACAATTAAGGTTACCAGCCATCATTTAAGGTTACCCACACTTAAGACTACCCACATAAGATTACCAGCATACAATTAAGGTTACCAGCCATCATTTAAGGTTACCCACACTTAAGACTACCCACATAAGATTACCAGCATACATTTAAGGCTACCAGCCAACATTTAAGGTTACCCACACTTAAGACAACCCACATAAGATTACCAGCATACAATTAAGGTTACTAGCCATCATTTAAGGTTACCCACACTTAAGACTACCCACATAAGATTACCAGCATACATTTAAGGTTACCAGCCAACATTTAAGGTTACCCACACTTAAGACAACCCACATAAGATTACCAGCATACAATTAAGGTTACTAGCCATCATTTAAGGTTACCCACACTTAAGACTACCCACATAAGATTACCAGCATACATTTAAGGCTACCAGCCAACATTTAAGGTTACCCACACTTAAGACAACCCACATAAGATTACCAGCATACAATTAAGGTTACTAGCCATCATTTAAGGTTACCCACACTTAAGACTACCCACATAAGATTACCAGCATACATTTAAGGTTACCAGCCATCATTTAAGGTTACCCACACTTAAGACTACCCACATAAGATTACCAGCATACATTTAAGGCTACCAGCCAACATTTAAGGTTACCCACACTTAAGACAACCCACATAAGATTACCAGCATACAATTAAGGTTACTAGCCATCATTTAAGGTTACCCACACTTAAGACAACCCACATAAGATTACCAGCATACAATTAAGGTTACTAGCCATCATTTAAGGTTACCCACACTTAAGACTACCCACATAAGATTACCAGCATACATTTAAGGTTACCAGCCAACATTTAAGGTTACCCACACTTAAGACAACCCACATAAGATTACCAGCATACAATTAAGGTTACTAGCCATCATTTAAGGTTACCCACACTTAAGACTACCCACATAAGATTACCAGCATACATTTAAGGCTACCAGCCAACATTTAAGGTTACCCACACTTAAGACAACCCACATAAGATTACCAGCATACAATTAAGGTTACTAGCCATCATTTAAGGTTACCCACACTTAAGACTACCCACATAAGATTACCAGCATACATTTAAGGTTACCAGCCATCATTTAAGGTTACCCACACTTAAGACTACCCACATAAGATTACCAGCATACATTTAAGGCTACCAGCCAACATTTAAGGTTACCCACACTTAAGACAACCCACATAAGATTACCAGCATACAATTAAGGTTACTAGCCATCATTTAAGGTTACCCACACTTAAGACAACCCACATAAGATTACCAGCATACAATTAAGGTTACTAGCCATCATTTAAGGTTACCCACACTTAAGACTACCCACATAAGATTACCAGCATACATTTAAGGTTACCAGCCAACATTTAAGGTTACCCACACTTAAGACAACCCACATAAGATTACCAGCATACATTTAAGGTTACCAGCCATCATTTAAGGTTACCCACACTTAAGACTACCCACATAAGATTACCAGCATACAATTAAGGTTACCAGCCATCATTTAAGGTTACCCACACTTAAGACTACCCACATAAGATTACCAGCATACATTTAAGGCTACCAGCCAACATTTAAGGTTACCCACACTTAAGACAACCCACATAAGATTACCAGCATACAATTAAGGTTACTAGCCATCATTTAAGGTTACCCACACTTAAGACTACCCACATAAGATTACCAGCATACATTTAAGGTTACCAGCCAACATTTAAGGTTACCCACACTTAAGACAACCCACATAAGATTACCAGCATACAATTAAGGTTACTAGCCATCATTTAAGGTTACCCACACTTAAGACTACCCACATAAGATTACCAGCATACATTTAAGGCTACCAGCCAACATTTAAGGTTACCCACACTTAAGACAACCCACATAAGATTACCAGCATACAATTAAGGTTACTAGCCATCATTTAAGGTTACCCACACTTAAGACTACCCACATAAGATTACCAGCATACATTTAAGGTTACCAGCCATCATTTAAGGTTACCCACACTTAAGACTACCCACATAAGATTACCAGCATACATTTAAGGCTACCAGCCAACATTTAAGGTTACCCACACTTAAGACAACCCACATAAGATTACCAGCATACAATTAAGGTTACTAGCCATCATTTAAGGTTACCCACACTTAAGACAACCCACATAAGATTACCAGCATACAATTAAGGTTACTAGCCATCATTTAAGGTTACCCACACTTAAGACTACCCACATAAGATTACCAGCATACATTTAAGGTTACCAGCCAACATTTAAGGTTACCCACACTTAAGACAACCCACATAAGATTACCAGCATACAATTAAGGTTACTAGCCATCATTTAAGGTTACCCACACTTAAGACAACCCACATAAGATTACCAGCATACAATTAAGGTTACTAGCCATCATTTAAGGTTACCCACACTTAAGACTACCCACATAAGATTACCAGCATACATTTAAGGTTACCAGCCAACATTTAAGGTTACCCACACTTAAGACAACCCACATAAGATTACCAGCATACAATTAAGGTTACTAGCCATCATTTAAGGTTACGCACACTTAAGACTACCCACATAAGATTACCAGCATACATTTAAGGCTACCAGCCAACATTTAAGGTTACCCACACTTAAGACAACCCACATAAGATTACCAGCATACATTTAAGGCTACCAGCCAACATTTAAGGTTACCCACACTTAAGACTACCCACATAAGATTACCAGCATACATTTAAGGTTACCAGCCATCATTTAAGGTTACCCACACTTAAGACTACCCACATAAGATTACCAGCATACATTTAAGGCTACCAGCCAACATTTAAGGTTACCCACACTTAAGACTACCCACATAAGATTACCAGCATACAATTAAGGTTACTAGCCATCATTTAAGGTTACCCACACTTAAGACTACCCACATAAGATTACCAGCATACATTTAAGGTTACCAGCCATCATTTAAGGTTACCCACACTTAAGAATACCCACATAAGATTACCAGCATACATTTAAGGCTACCAGCCAACATTTAAGGTTACCCACACTTAAGACAACCCACATAAGATTACCAGCATACAATTAAGGTTACTAGCCATCATTTAAGGTTACCCACACTTAAGACTACCCACATAAGATTACCAGCATACATTTAAGGTTACCAGCCATCATTTAAGGTTACCCACACTTAAGACTACCCACATAAGATTACCCGCTACCTTGTACTACGAGTACAGAGAGCATCTAAATTATATGTATATTTCATGCATTTAACTGGGACGTGAGCCTTATTTCACTTTTTCTTGAGTCTTATTTCACTTGATATTTTTCTCGAGTCTTAACCTGAGTACTCAAACAATATTGACAAAACATTATGACTTTGTTTTTTCAGCCAATCCTTCTCAAAAGAATAAGTTTCAAAACAATGCAGTCAAGTCACCCAACAATTCAAATACAGGTACATTGACTTATTATCATCTTTGAAAAAATCTTTACCTCTTCTTAAATTTTTGTCTCTTAATTTCTCCAGAGTGGAAGCATGAATTCTCTTCCATCCTTTGTTCTCAGTACTCCTTAATCTTCAAGAGAATTCACCCAAAATCAAAGAAACCAGACTCCGAATACCTACGCTGCCTGCGCAAAGTGCGACTTTAGAATATTTTTGTTGTTATTATATTTGTTACGCATTATTATATTTGTATGCATTATTATTTTTGCTGTTTACAGGATAGTAGGGAGATAAGTATAGTTGTTATCTGATTTCCTTATACATTTTTGTATAATTGAAAACATGTCTTTATGCAGTAAGCATGGGGCTAAGTGTGCACGGAGTTATGAAATGTGTCTAAAAGTTATCATATATTCTTATCATTTTATGCATCATTGAAGATGCTCTTATAATATTTTTACAAATTTTGATCTGTTTGCGACAAAATATGATAAATAAAAAGTCTCAAATTTCATATTGTTTTTAACAACTCAACATTACGGTATACGTACTTTTCTGGTATAAAAACCACGTCCAGTTTCTGTATTCAGCATCAAAGTCGATTTCAGCGTTCAAAAAGACAAACGTGAGAAAAATCTTTTGGGTGAACTTTTTGGGGAATTTTTTTGGGGAAATTTTGTTGGGAATCATGGCTCCAGTTAAGAAATTTAAGATAAATAAGTCCAACGCTCGGGGTGGGGAAGAGGCTCGTTCTGAATCTCCTTCAGACGAGCTCTTGGCGGGTATCAACATGGAAGGGGATGCTCCTGAAATTAATCCCGACGATGTTCGCGAAATTTTGGAGCAGGGAGCTTCGGGAAGTGGCGGGTTTTTGGGGCAACAAGGAGGGTCTGAGGGTTATGTAGAGGGATGGGCTACGCTGACACCACGGCGACCACAGGCGCAACCTCATGCACCAAGGGCTATTCCATTTCCTGGCTGGCCTTCAAATCCAGGACCGTCAACCTCTTGGGGTACAGCATCTGCTTCTACATCAGCTCAACTTCCTGCTAGCTGCTCTGCTGCCGCTGCTGCTGCTGCTGCTGGATTTGGTACTAGGGCAACATCGATGGTTACGGCTACTGGTCCTGCTGCAAGCTCCGCTGTTGGCGCTACTGGCTCCCCTCCTGCCGGAGGTACTGGCGGTGGGAATGGAGGAGTCTCTCCCCCCGGAGGTTATGTTACCCCCATCTTGCGCCGCCGGGAAACCCCTGAGAATCGGGTTGCCCGTAGGAAGTTTCCAAGGAAGGAGGATGCATTTGAAATCCACGAAGACAACAATGAGGTGAGGCTATATTTATACAAACTATTTTTCTAGAATTAGAGGATTAGAATTTTTCAAGGAATTTTAATGTATTTTTATTTTATGATTTCAGATGCTGTTTCGCCCGTTCATCTGGATAGCTGGGGACAATATCAAGATGCACAAGGTCTTTCCTGGAGGGAGACTCACGCAAACGTTGGTAATAAACGGGACTGTGGATGGACCACTGGTTATACGGGAAATCATCAGACTCCTGGGTGTCCTGGGTATTGCCCCTGGAGACCTGATCCAGTTCCTGGAGGAAATTATTCGCTCCCTCCGTGGTTGAGCGACTGAGAGAAGCCCATTTTATTCCTTATTCATTTGTTTCCCATTATTTGTTTTTTATGCAATAATACGTGGGCTTGTACTTTCCTTTCTTACATTGAATTAAAAATCTGGATCTATTTGCTCCTAATCTTTTAGATTATATAATTACATAAAATCTCATGAAAATTCATAAGACTCATAAGAAACGTACGCATTCACAAAACTGTATAAGAATTCATGAAAAATCATAAGAATCCAACAGAAATCTTTATGAGTGTACACAGAAGAATCTTCCTAAAAATTCTTTGCACTGCTACTTAGCCAAAGAAAATCCATAAGAATTCATACAAAATCATATAAGTTTGAAAAAACTCATGCTCATGAAACGTTTGAAGCTCATGAAAAAATCTCACAGAGAAATCTTTTAGTTTATACATAAAAGCACATGAGAAAATCATATAGGCTCTTAAGAATCAAACAGAAATTTTTTAACTTCATAAAAGTACATAAAAGCTCATGAAAATCCAGGCGTTTCATTTTACCCCATACTTTTTATATATTTCCATTTT
>JAIQCH010000050.1:0-48956 GCA_029691765.1 Entomobrya proxima
CGAAACACATAGCGTACACAGTACACACAAAAATGACACGTCAAACTGTTTCAAATTGCTAACGTTATATTAAATATATAAAAAGAAATTTAGCTTGACTTAAATTTTTAGAAATTCTACACCATAATTTGTCACCTGTATTTTCCAATTAGAAATTTCAAAGTTTTCAAACTGCATAAAATGCTTAGCGCACACAGTAAACATACAAATGACACGTCAAACTGTTTCAAATTGCTTACTCATTATTCAGTATATAACAAGACGTTTACCTCGGCTTTAACTTTTTAGAAATTCTACAATATATTAAGTCACGTGTATTTTCGTATTAGAATTTTCAAGGTTTTCAAACTTGCACAATATATAGGGTGTTTATTTTTGTGATTGACCCCCCTAAAAATTTTTCTTCTAATTTTTACTCAGAAAGGTTCAAAAAGTTAGGATACCCTCCAAAACCTATAAATCTGAAGTTTTGGCCGTCAAAAATGTTTGGTTGAAAAGTTATGGTAAGTTGAGTGTTATAAATCTGACTTTCGTATTCTGTGGAAATTTTTTTCAGGTCATGATCAGTGTTCAAAGTGAATACCAATTATGAAACTACATTAAAATATCTAGGAGGGGTATTTTTTAGAATTTTTTTATTTGCCCTCATTCTTGACCTATAGCGATTTAAAATTTGTACAAAATCATAGGTGCATGAAGTGCACAGTAATCTTCGTAAAAATTATTTTTTCTGAATTATTTTTTTTACCCATCTACAAAATCGCATTTGCATTAGGAATTTACCATAAACTAAAAAATCCGATGATTTCCTGATTTTTAATACACTTTTGAAGTTACACCATTTTCAACGAATTTTAGGTAAAACACCCGGGATTTGAAAGTGTGTTAAAAATCAGGAAATCGTCGGATCTTTTGGTTTGTGGTTAATTCCTAATGCAAATGCGATTTTGTAGATGGGTAAAAAAAATAATTCAGAAAAAATAATTTTTACGAAGATTACTGTGCGCTTCATGCACCTATGATTTTGTACAAATTTTAAATCGCTTTAGGTCAAGAATTAGGGCAAATAAAAAAATTCTAAAAAATACCCCTCCTAGATATTTTAATGTAGTTTCGTAATTGGTATTCACTTTGAACACTGATCATGACCTGAAAAAAATTTCCACAGAATACGAAAGTCAGATTTATAACACTCAACTTACCATAACTTTTCAACCAAACATTTTTGACGGCCAAAACTTCAGATTTATAGGTTTTGGAGGTTCCCCTAAGTTTTGAAATAAAAAGTATGAAAAATTTTTTTTGGGGGGTCAATTACAAAAAATAACACCCATATTGTCTCGTGTGTTTTCCCATTGGAAATTTCATAGCTTTCGAACTTGCACAAAATACTAAGCGTACACAGTACAAACACAACTGACACGTTAAACTGTTTTAAATTGCTTGTTTATTATCATTATTACTACTAGACCTTCATCCCGGCTCTATATGATTAGATATTCCACAATATATTAAGTCACTTATATTTACCCATTAGAAGTTTCAAGGTTTCAAACTTGGACATAAACTGACACAAATTACACGTCAAACTGTTCAGGTAGGCTAGTTTAATACTACGTATAAAACTAGACGTTTACCCAGGCTTCACCTTTTTAGAAATTTCACGGCTTACCAAGTGACGTGTATTTACCCATTAGAAACGTTAAATTTTTTAAACTTGCACAAAAAACTTAGCGCACGCAGTACACAAACAAGTAACACGTCAAATTGTTTAGATATGCTAGTTTAATATTACGCATAAAACTAGATATTTAGCTCGACTTAAATTTTTTAGGAATTCTACAATATATTAAGTCACGAGTATTTGCCATTAGAAATTTCAGAGTTTTCAAACTTGCATAAAATGCTTAGCGTACACAGTGCAAACACAAGTGACACGTCAAACTGTTTAGATATGCTAGTTTAATACTCCGTATGTAACTAGACATTTAGCTCGACTTAAGGTTTTTAGAAATTCTACAATATATTATGTCACCTGTATTTTTTTATTAGAAATTTCAAGGTTTTCCCACTTGCATAAAATGCTTCGTGTACAAAGTACGGATATAAATGATACGCCAAAAAGTTTCAAATTGCTTGTTTATTACCACTTATACTACTAGCTATTCACCACGGCTTTACGTTTTTAGAAATACTACAATATATTATGTCGCGTGTATTTACCCATTAGAAATTTGAAGTTTTTCAAACTTGCACAAAATTTTTAGCGTACACATATCACACACAAATCACACTTCAAATTGTTTAGCATTGCTTGCGAAATATTACTTTTACCACTAGATATTTACCTGGCTTTAACTTTTTAGAAATACTAAAATATATTATGTCACCTGTATTTTCCTATTAGAAATTTCAAGGTTTTCCAACTTGCATAAAATGCTTAGAGTACACAGTGCAAACACAAGTGACACGTCAATGTGTTTAGATATGCTAGTTTAATACTCCGTATATAACTAGACATTTAGCTCGACTTAAAATTTTTAGGAAATTCTACAATATATTATGTCACCTGAAATTTCCTGTTAGAAATTTCAGATTTTTCAAACTTGCATAAAATGCTTAGCGTACACAGTGCAAACACAAGTGACACGTCAATGTGTTTAGATATGCTAGTTTATAACTCAGTATATAACTACACATTTTGCTCGACTTAAAATTTTTAGAAAATCTACAATATATTATGTCACCTGAAATTTCCCATTAGAAATTTCAGATTTTTCAAACTTGCATAAAATGCTTAGCGTACACAGTGCAAACACAAGTGACACGTCAATGTGTTTACATATGCTAGTTTAATACTTCGTATATAACTAGACATTTAGCTCGACTTAAAATTTTTAAAAATTCTACAATATATTATGTCACCTGTATTTTCCTATTAGAAATTTCAAGGTTTTCCAACTTGCATAAAATGCTTCGCGTACAAAGTACGGATATAAACGATACGCCAAAAAGTTTCAAATTGCTTGTTTATTACCACCTATGATACTAGCCATTCACAACGGCTTTAACTTTTTAGAAATACTAAAATATATTATGTCACGTGTATTTTCCCATTAGAAATTTCAAGGTCCTCCAACTTGCATAAAATGCTTCGCGTACAAAGTACGGATATAAGTGATACGACAAAAAGTTTCAAATTGCTTGTTTATTACCACCTATACTACTAGCCATTCACCACGGCTTTAACTTTTTAGAAATTCTACAATATATTATGTCACCTGTATTTTCCTATTAGAAATTTCAAGGTTTTCCAACTTGCATAAAATGCTTAGCGAACACAGTTCAAACGCAAGTGACACGTCAAACTGTTTAGATATGCTAGTTTAATACTCCGTATATAACTAGACATTTTGCTCGACTTAAAGTTTTTTGAAATTCTACAATATATTATGTCTCCTGTATTTTCCCATTAGAAATTTCAAGGTTTTCCAACTTGCATAAAATGCATCGCGTACAAAGTACGGATATAAATAATACGACAAAAAGTTTCAAATTGCTTGTTTATTACCACCTATACTACTAGCCATTCACCACGGCATTAACTTTTTAGAAATACTACAATATATTATGTCACGTGTATTTTCCCATTAGAAATTTCAAGGTCCTCCAACTTGCATAAAATGCTTCGCGTACAAAGTACGGATATAAGTGATACGACAAAAAGTTTCAAATTGCTTGTTTATTACCACCTATACTACTAGCCATTCACCACGGCTTTAACTTTTTAGAAATACTAAAATATATTATGTCACGTGTATTTTCCCATTAGAAATTTCAAGGTCCTCCAACTTGCATAAAATGCTTAGCGAACACAGTTCAAACGCAAGTGACACGTCAAACTGTTTAGATATGCTAGTTTAATACTCCGTATATAACTAGACATTTTGCTCGACTTAAAGTTTTTTGAAATTCTACAATATATTATGTCTCCTGTATTTTCCCATTAGAAATTTCAAGGTTTTCCAACTTGCATAAAATGCATCGCGTACAAAGTACGGATATAAATAATACGACAAAAAGTTTCAAATTGCTTGTTTATTACCACCTATACTACTAGCCATTCACCACGGCATTAACTTTTTAGAAATACCACAATATATTATGTCACGTGTATTTTCCTATTAGAAATTTCAAGGTCCTCCAACTTGCATAAAATGCTTCGCGTACAAAGTGCGGATATAAGTGATACGACAAAAAGTTTCAAATTGCTTGTTTATTACCACCTATACTACTAGCCATTCACCACGGCTTTAACTTTTTAGAAATTCTACAATATATTATGTCACCTGTATTTTCCTATTAGAAATTTCAAGGTTTTCCAACTTGCATAAAATGCTTAGAGTACACAGTGCAAACACAAGTGACACGTCAAACTGTTTAGATATGCTAGTTTAATACTCCGTATATAACTAGACATTTTGCTCGACTTAAAGTTTTTTGAAATTCTACAATATATTATGTCTCCTGTATTTTCCCATTAGAAATTTCAAGGTTTTCCAACTTGCATAAAATGCATCGCGTACAAAGTACGGATATAAATAACAAGACAAAAAGTTTCAAATAGCTCGTTTATTACCACCTATACTACTAGCCATTCACCACGGCATTAACTTTTTAGAAATACTACAATATATTATGTCACGTGTATTTTCCCATTAGAAATTTCAAGGTCCTCCAACTTGCATAAAATGCTTCGCGTACAAAGTACGGATATAAGTGATACGACAAAAAGTTTCAAATTGCTTGTTTATTACCACCTATACTACTAGCCATTCACCACGGCTTTAACTTTTTAGAAATACCAAAATATATTATGTCACGTGTATTTTCCCATTAGAAATTTCAAGGTCCTCCAACTTGCATAAAATGCTTAGCGAACACAGTTCAAACGCAAGTGACACGTCAAACTGTTTAGATATGCTAGTTTAATACTCCGTATATAACTAGACATTTAGCTCGACTTAAAGTTTTTAGAAATTCTACAATATATTATGTCACCTGTATTTTCCTATTAGAAATTTCAAGGTTTTCCAACTTGCATAAAATGCTTAGAGTACACAGTGCAAACACAAGTGCCACGTCAAACTGTTTAGATATGCTAGTTTAATACTCCGTATATAACTAGACATTTTGCTCGACTTAAAGTTTTTAGAAATTCTACAATATATTATGTCACCTGTATTTTCCCATTAGAAATTTCAAGGTTTTCCAACTTGCATAAAATGCTTCGCGTACAAAGTACGGATATAAGTGATACGACAAAAAGTTTCAAGTTGCTTGTTTATTACCACCTATACTACTAGCCATTCACCACGGCATTAACTTTTTAGAAATACTACAATATATTATGTCACGTGTCTTTTCCCATTAGAAATTTCAAGGTCCTCCAACTTGCATAAAATGCTTCGCGTACAAAATACGGATATAAACGATACGCCAAAAAGTTTCAAATTGATTGTTTATTACCACCTATACTACTAGCCATTCGACACGGCTTTAACTTTTTAGAAATACTAAAATATATTATGTCACGTGTATTTTCCCATTAGAAATTTCAAGGTCCTCCAACTTGCATAAAATGCTTAGCGAACACAGTTCAAACGCAAGTGACACGTCAAACTGTTTAGATATGCTAGTTTAATACTCCGTATATAACTAGACATTTTGCTCGACTTAAAGTTTTTTGAAATTCTACAATATATTATGTCTCCTGTATTTTCCCATTAGAAATTTCAAGGTTTTCCAACTTGCATAAAATGCATCGCGTACAAAGTACGGATATAAATAATACGACAAAAAGTTTCAAATTGCTTGTTTATTACCACCTATACTACTAGCCATTCACCACGGCTTTAACCTTTTAGAAATACCAAAATATATTATGTCACGTGTATTTTCCCATTAGAAATTTCAAGGTCCTCCAACTTGCATAAAATGCTTCGCGTACAAAGTACGGATATAAGTGATACGACAAAAAGTTTAAAATTGCTTGTTTATTACCACCTATACTACTAGCCATTCACCACGGCTTTAACTTTTTAGAAATTCTACAATATATTATGTCACCTGTATTTTCCTATTAGAAATTTCAAGGTTTTCCAACTTGCATAAAATGCTTCGCGTACAAAGTACGGATATAAACGATACGCCAAAAAGTTTCAAATTGATTGTTTATTACCACCTATACTACTAGCCATTCACCACGGCTTTAACTTTTTAGAAATACTAAAATATATTATGTCACGTGTATTTTCCCATTAGAAATTTCAAGGTCCTCCAACTTGCATAAAATGCTTAGCGAACACAGTTCAAACGCAAGTGACACGTCAAACTGTTTAGATATGCTAGTTTAATACTCCGTATATAACTAGACATTTTGCTCGACTTAAAGTTTTTTGAAATTCTACAATATATTATGTCTCCTGTATTTTCCTATTAGAAATTTCAAGGTTTTCCAACTTGCATAAAATGCTTCGCGTACAAAGTACGGATATAAGTGATACGACAAAAAGTTTCAAATTGCTTGTTTATTACCACCTATACTACTAGCCATTCACCACGGCATTAACTTTTTAGAAATACTACAATATATTATGTCACGTGTATTTTCCCATTAGAAATTTCAAGGTCCTCCAACTTGCATAAAATGCTTCGCGTACAAAGTACGGATATAAGTGATACGACAAAAAGTTTCAAATTGCTTGTTTATTACCACCTATACTACTAGCCATTCACCACGGCTTTAACTTTTTAGAAATACTAAAATATATTATGTCACGTGTATTTTCCCATTAGAAATTTCAAGGTCCTCCAACTTGCATAAAATGCTTAGCGAACCCAGTTCAAACGCAAGTGACACGTCAAACTGTTTAGATATGCTAGTTTAATACTCCGTATATAACTAGACATTTAGCTCGACTTAAAGTTTTTAGAAATTCTACAATATATTATGTCACCTGTATTTTCCTATTAGAAATTTCAAGGTTTTCCAACTTGCATAAAATGCTTAGAGTACACAGTGCAAACACAAGTGACACGTCAAACTGTTTAGATATGCTAGTTTAATACTCCGTATATAACTAGACATTTTGCTCGACTTAAAGTTTTTTGAAATTCTACAATACTTATGTCACCTGTATTTTCCTATTAGAAATTTCAAGGTTTTCCAACTTGCATAAAATGCTTTGCGTACAAAGTACGGATATAAGTGATACGACAAAAAGTTTCAAGTTGCTTGTTTATTACCACCTATACTACTAGCCATTCACCACGGCATTAACTTTTTAGAAATACTACAATATATTATGTCACGTGTATTTTCCCATTAGAAATTTCAAGGTCCTCCAACTTGCATAAAATGCTTCGCGTACAAAGTACGGATATAAACGATACGCCAAAAAGTTTCAAATTGATTGTTTATTACCACCTATACTACTAGCCATTCACCACGGCTTTAACTTTTTAGAAATACTAAAATATATTATGTCACGTGTATTTTCCCATTAGAAATTTCAAGGTCCTCCAACTTGCATAAAATGCTTAGCGAACACAGTTCAAACGCAAGTGACACGTCAAACTGTTTAGATATGCTAGTTTAATACTCCGTATATAACTAGACATTTTGCTCGACTTAAAGTTTTTTGAAATTCTACAATATATTATGTCTCCTGTATTTTCCCTTTAGAAATTTCAAGGTTATCCAACTTGCATAAAATGCTTAGCGAACACAGTTCAAACGCAAGTGACACGTCAAACTGTTTAGATATGCTAGTTTAATACTCCGTATATAACTAGACAGTTTGCTCGACTTAAAGTTTTTTGAAATTCTACAATATATTATGTCTCCTGTATATTCCCATTAGAAATTTCAAGGTTTTCCAACTTGCATAAAATGCTTCGCGTACAAAGTACGGATATAAACGATACGCCAAAAAGTTTCAAATTGATTGTTTATTACCACCTATACTACTAGCCATTCACCACGGCTTTAACCTTTTAGAAATACCAAAATATATTATGTCACGTGTATTTTCCCATTAGAAATTTCAAGGTCCTCCAACTTGCATAAAATGCTTAGCGAACACAGTTCAAACGCAAGTGACACGTCAAACTGTTTAGATATGCTAGTTTAATACTCCGTATATAACTAGACATTTAGCTCGACTTAAAGTTTTTAGAAATTCTACAATATTTATGTCACCTGTATTTTCCCATTAGAAATTTCAAGGTTTTCCAACTTGCATAAATGCTTCGCGTACACAGTGCAAACACAAGTGACACGTCAAACTGTTTAGATATGCTAGTTTAATACTACGTATATAACTAGACATTTAGCTCGACTTAAAGTTTTTAGAACAACTACAATATATTATGTCACCTGTACTTTTCCATTAGAAATTTCAAGTTCTTCAATCTTGCACAAAATGTTTAGCGTCCACAGTACACACGCAAGTGACACGTCAAACTGTTTGGCATTGCTTGCGAAATATTACTTTTACAACTAGATATTTACGTGGCTTTAACTTTTTAGAAATTCTACAATATATTATGTCATCTGTATTTTCCCATTAGAAATTTCAAGGTTTTCAAACTTGCATAAAATGCTTAGCGTACAAAGTGCATAAACAGTGACACGTCAAAATGTTTCAGATATGCTTGTTTAATACCACCGTATATAACTAGCCATTCACTCGACTTTAAGTTTTTAGAAATTCTACAATATATTATGTCACCTTTATTTTCCTATTAGAAATTTCAAGGTTTTCCAACTTGCATAAAATGCTTAGAGTACACAGTGCAAACACAAGTGCCACGTCAAACTGTTTAGATATGCTAGTTTAATACTCCGTATATAACTAGACATTTAGCTCGACTTAAAGTTTTTAGAAATTCTACAATATGTTATGTCACCTGTATTTTCCCATTAGAAATTTCAAGGTCCTCCAACTTGCATAAAATGCTTCGCGTACAAAGTACGGATATAAGTGATACGACAAAAAGTTTCAAATTGCTTGTTTATTACCACCTATACTACTAGCCATTCACCACGGCTTTAACTTTTTAGAAATTCTACAATATATTATGTCACCTGTAATTTCCCATTAGAAATTTCAGATTTTTCAAACTTGCATAAAATGCATCGCGTACAAAGTACGGATATAAATATTACGACAAAAAGTTTCAAATTGCTTGTTTATTACCACCTATACTACTAGCCATTCACCACGGCTTTAACTTTTTAGAAATTCTACAATATATTATGTCACCTGTATTTTCCTATTAGAAATTTCAGATTTTTCAAACTTGCATAAAATGCTTAGCGTACACAGTGCAAACACAAGTGACACGTCAAACTGTTTAGCATATGCTAGTGTAATACTTCGTTTATAACTAGACATTTAGCTCGACTTAAAGTTTTTAGAAATTCTACAATATATTATGTCACCTGTATTTTCCCATTAGAAATTTCAAGGTTTTCCAACTTGCATAAAATGCTTCGCGTACAAAGTACGGATATAAGTGATACGACAAAAAGTTTCAAATTGCTTGTTTATTACCACCTATACTACTAGCCATTCACCACGGCTTTAACTTTTTAGAAATACAACAATATATTATGTCACGTGTACTTACCCATTAGAAATTTGAAGTTTTTCAAACTTGCACAAAAATTTTAGCGTACACTGTACACACACAAATGACACGTCAAAATGTTTAGCATTGCTTGCGAGTATTCACTTTTACTACTAGCTATTCTACGTGGCTTTAACTTTTTAGAAATGCTACAATGTATTATGTCACCTGTATTTTCCCAGTAGAAATTTTAAGGTTTTCCAACTTGCATAAAATGCTTAGCGTACACAGGGCAAACACAGGTGACACGTCAAACTGTTTAGATATGCTAGTTTAATCCTCCGTATATAACTAGACATTTAGCTCGACTTAAAGTTTTTAGAAATTCTTCAATATATTGTCACCTGAAATTTCCCATTAGAAATTTCAAGGTTTTCCAACTTACATAAAATGCTTAGCGTACACAGTGCAAACACAAGTGACACGTGAAACTGTTTATCTATGCTACTTTAATACTCCGTATATAACTAGACATTTAGCTTGACTTAAAGTTTTTAGAAATTCTACAATATATTATGTCACCTGTATTTTCCCATTAGAAATTTCAAGGTTTTCCAACTTGCATAAAATGCTTCGCGTACAAAGTACGGATATAAATGATACGACAAAAAGTTTCAAATTGCTTGTTTATTACCACCTATACTACTAGACATTCACCACGGCTTAAACTTTTTAGAAATTCTACAATATATTATGTCACGTGTATTTTCCCATTAGAAATTTCAAGGTTTTCAAACTTGCACAAAATGCTTCGCGTCCAAAGTACGGATATAAATGATGCGACAAAAAGTTTCAAATTGCTTGTTTATTACCACCCATACTACTAGCCATTCACGACGGCTTTAACTTTTTAGAAATACAACAATATATTATGTCACGTGTATTTACCCATTAGAAATTTGAAGTTTTTCAAACTTGCACAAAACTTTTAGCGTACACTGTACACACACAAATGATACGTCAAACTGTTTGTCATTGATTGCGAAATATTATTTTTACAACTAGATATTTACGTGGCTTTAACTTTTTAGAAATTCTACAATATATTATATCACGTGTATTTACCCATTAAAAATTTGAAGTTTTCAAACTTGCACAAAATGCTTCGCGTCCAAAGTACGGATATAAATGATCCGACAAAAAGTTTCAAATTGCTTGTTTATTACAACCCATACTACTAGCCATTCACCACGGCTTTAACTTTTTAGAAATACTACAATATATTATGTCACGTGTACTTACCCATTAGAAATTTGAAGTTTTTCAAACTTGCACAAAAATTTTAGCGTACACTGTACACACACAAATGACACGTCAAACTGTTAGCATTGCTTGCGAAATATTACTTTTACAACTAGATATTTACGTGGCTTTAACTTTTTAGAAATGCTACAATGTATTATGTCACCTGTATTTTCCCAGTAGAAATTTTAAGGTTTTCCAACTTGCATAAAATGCTTAGCGTACACAGGGCAAACACAGGTGACACGTCAAACTGTTTAGATATGCTAGTTTAATACTACGTATATAACTAGACATTTAGCTCGACTTAAAGTTTTTAGAACAACTACAATATATTATGTCACCTGTACTTTTCCATTAGAAATTTGAAGTTCTTCAATCTTGCACAAAATGTTTAGCGTCCACAGAACACACACAAATGACACGTCAAACTGTTTGGCATTGCTTGCGAAATATTACTTTTACAACTAGATATTTACGTGGCTTTAACTTTTTAGAAATTCTACAATATATTATGTCATCTGTATTTTCCCATTAGAAATTTCAGAGTTTTCAACCTACCATAAAATGCTTAGCGTACACAGTGCAAACACAGGTGACACGTCAAACTGTTTAGATATGCTTTTTTAATACTCCGTATATAACTAGACATTTACTCGACCTAAAGTTTTTAGAAATTCTACAATATGTTATGTCATTTGTATTTTCCCATTAGAAATTTCAAGGTTTTCCAACTTGCATAAAATGCTTAGCGTACACAGTGCAAACACAAGTGACACGTGAAACTGTTTATCTATGCTACTTTAATACTCCGTATATAACTTGACATTTAGCTCGACTTAAAGTTTTTAGAAATTCTACAATATATTATGTCACCTGTATTTTCCCATTAGAAATTTCAAGGTTTTCCAACTTGCATAAAATGCTTCGCGTACAAAGTACGGATATAAATGATACGACAAAAAGTTTCAAATTGCTTGTTTATTACCACCTATACTACTAGCCATTCACCACGGCTTAAACTTTTTAGAAATTCTACAATATATTATGTCACGTGTATTTACCCATTAAAAATTTGAAGTTTTCAAACTTGCACAAAATGCTTCGCGTCCAAAGTACGGATATAAATGATGCGACAAAAAGTTTCAAATTGCTTGTTTATTACCACCCATACTACTAGCCATTCACCACGGCTTTAACTTTTTAGAAATACAACAATATATTATGTCACGTGTATTTACCCATTAGAAATTTGGAGTTTTTCAAACATGCACAAAACGTTTAGCGTACACTGTACACACACAAATGATACGTCAAACTGTTAGCAGTGCTTGCGAAATATTACTTTTACAACTAGATATTTACGTGGCTTTAACTTTTTAGAAATGCTACAATGTATTATGTCACCTGTATTTTCCCATTAGAAATTTCAAGGTTTTCCAACTAGCATAAAATGCTTCGCGTACAAAGTACGGATATAAATGATACGACAAAAAGTTTTAAATCGCTTGTTGATTACCACCAATACTACTAGCCATTCACAACGGCTTTAACTTTTTAGAAATACTACAATATATTAAGTCACGTGTATTTACCCATTAGAAATTTGAAGGTTTTCCAACTTGCACAAAATTCTTAGCGTACACTGTACACACACAAATGACACGTCAAACTGTTTAGCATTGCTTGCGTAATATTACTTTTACAACTAGATATTTACGTCGGCTTTAACTTTTTAGAAATGCTACAATGTATTATGTCACCTGTATTTTCCCAGTAGAAATTTCAAGGTTTTCCAACTTGCATAAAATGCTTAGCGTACACAGGGCAAACACAGTGACACGTCAAACTGTTTAGATATGCTAGTTTAATCCTCCGTATATAACTAGACATTTAGCTCGACTTAAAGTTTTTAGAAATTCTTCAATATATTGTCACCTGAAATTTCCCATTAGAAATTTCAAGGTTTTCCAACTTACATAAAATGCTTAGCGTACGCAGTGCAAACACAAGTGACACGTCAAACTGTTTGTCATTGATTGCGAAATATTACGTTTACAACTAGATATTTACGTGGATTTAACTTTTTAGAAATTCTACAATATATTATGTCACGTGTATTTACCCATTAAAAATTTGAAGTTTTCCAACTTGCACAAAATGCTTCGCGTCCAAAGTACGGATATAAATGATCCGACAAAAAGTTTCAAATTGCTTGTTTATTACCACCCATACTACTAGCCATTCACCACGGCTTTAACTTTTTAGAAATTCTACAATATATTATGTCACGTGTATTTACCCATTAAAAATTTGAAGTTTTCAAACTTGCACAAAATGCTTCGCGTCCAAAGTACGGATATAAATGATCCGACGAAAAGTTTCAAATTGCTTGTTTATTACCACCCATACTACTAGCCATTCACCACGGCTTTAACTTTTTAGAAATACAACAATATATTATGTCACGTGTATTTACCCATTAGAAATTTGAAGTTTTTCAAACTTGCACAAAATTTTTAGCGTCCACAGAACACACACAAATGACACGTCAAACTGTTAGCATTGCTTGCAAAATATGACTTTTACAACCAGATATTTACCTGGCTTTAACTTTTTAGAAATTCTACAATATATTATGTCACGTGTATTTACCCATTAGAAATTTGAAGTTTTTCAAACTTGCACAAAACTTTTAGCGTACACTGTACACACACAAATGACACGTCAAACTGTTTAGCATTGCTTGCGAAATATTACTTTTACAACTAGATATTTACCTGGCTTTAACTTTTTAGAAATTCTACAATGTGTTATGTCACATGCATTTTCCCTTTAGAAATTTCAATGTTTTCCAACTTACATAAAATGCTTAGCGTAGACAGTGCAAACACAAGTGACACGTCAAACTGTTTAGATATGCTAGTTTAATACTACGTATATAACTAGACATTTAGCTCGACTTAAAGTTTTTAGAACAACTACAATATAATATGTCACCTGTACTTTTCCATTAGAAATTTGAAGTTCTTCAATCTTGCACAAAATTGCTTGTTTATTACCACCCATACTACTAGCCATTCACCACGGCTTTAACTTTTTAGAAATACAACAATATATTATGTCACGTGTATTTACCCATTAGAAATTTGAAGTTTTTCAAACTTGCACAAAACTTTTAGCGTACACTGTACACACACAATTGACACGTCAAACTGTTTGTCATTGATTGCGAAATATTACGTTTACAACTAGATATTTACGTGGATTTAACTTTTTAGAAATTCTACAATATATTATGTCACGTGTATTTACCCATTAAAAATTTGAAGTTTTCAAACTTGCACAAAATGCTTCGCGTCCAAAGTACGGATATAAATGATCCGGCAAAAAGTTTCAAATTGCTTGTTTATTACCACCCATACTACTAGCCATTCACCACGGCTTTAACTTTTTAGAAATTCTACAATATATTATGTCACGTGTATTTACCCATTAAAAATTTGAAGTTTTCAAACTTGCACAAAATGCTTCGCGTCCAAAGTACGGATATAAATGATCCGACGAAAAGTTTCAAATTGCTTGTTTATTACCACCCATACTACTAGCCATTCACCACGGCTTTAACTTTTTAGAAATACAACAATATATTATGTCACGTGTATTTACCCATTAGAAATTTGAAGTTTTTCAAACTTGCACAAAATTTTTAGCGTCCACAGAACACACACAAATGACACGTCAAACTGTTAGCATTGCTTGCAAAATATGACTTTTACAACCAGATATTTACCTGGCTTTAACTTTTTAGAAATTCTACAATATATTATGTCACGTGTATTTACCCATTAGAAATTTGAAGTTTTTCAAACTTGCACAAAACTTTTAGCGTACACTGTACACACACAAATGACACGTCAAACTGTTTAGCATTGCTTGCGAAATATTACTTTTACAACTAGATATTTACCTGGCTTTAACTTTTTAGAAATTCTACAATGTGTTATGTCACATGCATTTTCCCTTTAGAAATTTCAATGTTTTCCAACTTACATAAAATGCTTAGCGTAGACAGTGCAAACACAAGTGACACGTCAAACTGTTTAGATATGCTAGTTTAATACTACGTATATAACTAGACATTTAGCTCGACTTAAAGTTTTTAGAACAACTACAATATATTATGTCACCTGTACTTTTCCATTAGAAATTTGAAGTTCTTCAATCTTGCACAAAATTGCTTGTTTATTACCACCCATACTACTAGCCATTCACCACGGCTTTAACTTTTTAGAAATACAACAATATATTATGTCACGTGTATTTACCCATTAGAAATTTGAAGTTTTTCAAACTTGCACAAAACTTTTAGCGTACACTGTACACACACAATTGACACGTCAAACTGTTTAGCATTGCTTGCGAAATATTACTTTTACAACTAGATATTTACCTGGCTTTAACTTTTTAGAAATTCTACAATATATTATGTCACCTGTATTTTCCCATTAGAAATTTAAAGGTTTTCCAACTTGCATAAAATGCTTCGCGTCCAAAGTACGGATATAAATGATACGACAAAAAGTTTCAAATCGCTTGTTGATTACCACCAATACTACTAGCCATTCACAACGGCTTTAACTTTTTAGAAATACTACAATATATTATGTCACGTGTATTTACCCATTGGAAATTTGAAGTTTTTCAAACTTGCACAAAATTTTTAGCGTCCACAGAACACACACAAATGACACGTCAAACTGTTAGCATTGCTTGCAAAATATGACTTTTACAACCAGATATTTACCTGGCTTTAACTTTTTAGAAATTCTACAATATATTATGTCACGTGTATTTACCCATTAGAAATTTGAAGTTTTTCAAACTTGCACAAAACTTTTAGCGTTCACTGTACACACACAAATGACACGTCAAACTGTTTAGCATTGCTTGCGAAATATTACTTTTACAACTTGATATTTACGTGGCTTTAACTTTTTAGAAATTCTACAATGTATTATGTCACATGCATTTTCCCTTTAGAAATTTCAAGGTTTTCCAACTTGCATAAAATGCTTAGCGTACACAGTGCAAACACAAGTGACACGTCAAACTGTTTAGATATGCTAGTTTAATACTACGTATATAACTAGACATTTAGCTCGACTTAAAGTTTTTAGAACAACTACAATATATTATGTCACCTGTACTTTTCCATTAGAAATTTGAAGTTCTTCAATCTTGCACAAAATTTTTAGCGTCCACAGAACACACACAAATGACACGTCAAACTGTTTGGCATTGCTTGCGAAATATTACTTTTACAACTAGATATTTACGTGGCTTTAACTTTTTAGAAATTCTACAATATATTATGTCATCTGTATTTTCCCATTAGAAATTTCAGAGTTTTCAACCTACCATAAAATGCTTAGCGTACACAGTGCAAACACAGGTGACACGTCAAACTGTTTAGATATGCTTTTTTAATACTCCGTATATAACTAGACATTTACTCGACCTAAAGTTTTTAGAAATTCTACAATATGTTATGTCATTTGTATTTTCCCATTAGAAATTTCAAGGTTTTCCAACTTGCATAAAATGCTTAGCGTACACAGTGCAAACACAAGTGACACGTGAAACTGTTTATCTATGCTACTTTAATACTCCGTATATAACTAGACATTTAGCTTGACTTAAAGTTTTTAGAAATTCTACAATATATTATGTCACCTGTATTTTCCCATTAGAAATTTCAAGGTTTTCCAACTTGCATAAAATGCTTCGCGTACAAAGTACGGATATAAATGATACGACAAAAAGTTTCAAATTGCTTGTTTATTACCACCTATACTACTAGCCATTCACCACGGCTTAAACTTTTTAGAAATTCTACAATATATTATGTCACGTGTATTTACCCATTAAAAATTTGAAGTTTTCAAACTTGCACAAAATGCTTCGCGTCCAAAGTACGGATATAAATGATGCGACAAAAAGTTTCAAATTGCTTGTTTATTACCACCCATACTACTAGCCATTCACCACGGCTTTAACTTTTTAGAAATACAACAATATATTATGTCACGTGTATTTACCCATTAGAAATTTGGAGTTTTTCAAACATGCACAAAACGTTTAGCGTACACTGTACACACACAAATGATACGTCAAACTGTTAGCAGTGCTTGCGAAATATTACTTTTACAACTAGATATTTACGTGGCTTTAACTTTTTAGAAATGCTACAATGTATTATGTCACCTGTATTTTCCCATTAGAAATTTCAAGGTTTTCCAACTAGCATAAAATGCTTCGCGTACAAAGTACGGATATAAATGATACGACAAAAAGTTTTAAATCGCTTGTTGATTACCACCAATACTACTAGCCATTCACAACGGCTTTAACTTTTTAGAAATACTACAATATATTAAGTCACGTGTATTTACCCATTAGAAATTTGAAGTTTTTCAAACTTGCACAAAAATTTTAGCGTACACTGTACACACACAAATGACACGTCAAACTGTTAGCATTGCTTGCGAAATATTACTTTTACAACTAGATATTTACGTGGCTTTAACTTTTTAGAAATGCTACAATGTATTATGTCACCTGTATTTTCCCAGTAGAAATTTTAAGGTTTTCCAACTTGCATAAAATGCTTAGCGTACACAGGGCAAACACAGGTGACACGTCAAACTGTTTAGATATGCTAGTTTAATCCTCCGTATATAACTAGACATTTAGCTCGACTTAAAGTTTTTAGAAATTCTTCAATATATTGTCACCTGAAATTTCCCATTAGAAATTTCAAGGTTTTCCAACTTACATAAAATGCTTAGCGTACGCAGTGCAAACACAAGTGACACGTCAAACTGTTTGTCATTGATTGCGAAATATTACGTTTACAACTAGATATTTACGTGGATTTAACTTTTTAGAAATTCTACAATATATTATGTCACGTGTATTTACCCATTAAAAATTTGAAGTTTTCAAACTTGCACAAAATGCTTCGCGTCCAAAGTACGGATATAAATGATCCGACAAAAAGTTTCAAATTGCTTGTTTATTACCACCCATACTACTAGCCATTCACCACGGCTTTAACTTTTTAGAAATTCTACAATATATTATGTCACGTGTATTTACCCATTAAAAATTTGAAGTTTTCAAACTTGCACAAAATGCTTCGCGTCCAAAGTACGGATATAAATGATCCGACGAAAAGTTTCAAATTGCTTGTTTATTACCACCCATACTACTAGCCATTCACCACGGCTTTAACTTTTTAGAAATACAACAATATATTATGTCACGTGTATTTACCCATTAGAAATTTGAAGTTTTTCAAACTTGCACAAAATTTTTAGCGTCCACAGAACACACACAAATGACACGTCAAACTGTTAGCATTGCTTGCAAAATATGACTTTTACAACCAGATATTTACCTGGCTTTAACTTTTTAGAAATTCTACAATATATTATGTCACGTGTATTTACCCATTAGAAATTTGAAGTTTTTCAAACTTGCACAAAACTTTTAGCGTACACTGTACACACACAAATGACACGTCAAACTGTTTAGCATTGCTTGCGAAATATTACTTTTACAACTAGATATTTACCTGGCTTTAACTTTTTAGAAATTCTACAATGTGTTATGTCACATGCATTTTCCCTTTAGAAATTTCAAGGTTTTCCAACTTACATAAAATGCTTAGCGTAGACAGTGCAAACACAAGTGACACGTCAAACTGTTTAGATATGCTAGTTTAATACTACGTATATAACTAGACATTTAGCTCGACTTAAAGTTTTTAGAACAACTACAATATATTATGTCACCTGTACTTTTCCATTAGAAATTTGAAGTTCTTCAATCTTGCACAAAATTGCTTGTTTATTACCACCTATACTACTAGCCATTCACCACGGCTTTAACTTTTTAGAAATTCTACAATATATTAGGTCACGTGTATTTACCCATTAAAAATTTGAAGTTTTCAAACTTGCACAAAATGCTTCGCGTCCAAAGTACGGATATAAATGATCCGACGAAAAGTTTCAAATTGCTTGTTTATTACCACCCATACTACTAGCCATTCACCACGGCTTTAACTTTTTAGAAATACAACAATATATTATGTCACGTGTATTTACCCATTAGAAATTTGAAGTTTTTCAAACTTGCACAAAACTTTTAGCGTACACTGTACACACACAATTGACACGTCAAACTGTTTAGCATTGCTTGCGAAATATTACTTTTACAACTAGATATTTACCTGGCTTTAACTTTTTAGAAATTCTACAATATATTATGTCACCTGTATTTTCCCATTAGAAATTTAAAGGTTTTCCAACTTGCATAAAATGCTTCGCGTCCAAAGTACGGATATAAATGATACGACAAAAAGTTTCAAATCGCTTGTTGATTACCACCAATACTACTAGCCATTCACAACGGCTTTAACTTTTTAGAAATACTACAATATATTATGTCACGTGTATTTACCCATTGGAAATTTGAAGTTTTTCAAACTTGCACAAAATTTTTAGCGTCCACAGAACACACACAAATGACACGTCAAACTGTTAGCATTGCTTGCAAAATATGACTTTTACAACCAGATATTTACCTGGCTTTAACTTTTTAGAAATTCTACAATATATTATGTCACGTGTATTTACCCATTAGAAATTTGAAGTTTTTCAAACTTGCACAAAACTTTTAGCGTTCACTGTACACACACAAATGACACGTCAAACTGTTTAGCATTGCTTGCGAAATATTACTTTTACAACTTGATATTTACGTGGCTTTAACTTTTTAGAAATTCTACAATGTATTATGTCACATGCATTTTCCCTTTAGAAATTTCAAGGTTTTCCAACTTGCATAAAATGCTTAGCGTACACAGTGCAAACACAAGTGACACGTCAAACTGTTTAGATATGCTAGTTTAATACTACGTATATAACTAGACATTTAGCTCGACTTAAAGTTTTTAGAACAACTACAATATATTATGTCACCTGTACTTTTCCATTAGAAATTTGAAGTTCTTCAATCTTGCACAAAATTTTTAGCGTCCACAGAACACACACAAATGACACGTCAAACTGTTTGGCATTGCTTGCGAAATATTACTTTTACAACTAGATATTTACGTGGCTTTAACTTTTTAGAAATTCTACAATATATTATGTCATCTGTATTTTCCCATTAGAAATTTCAGAGTTTTCAACCTACCATAAAATGCTTAGCGTACACAGTGCAAACACAGGTGACACGTCAAACTGTTTAGATATGCTTTTTTAATACTCCGTATATAACTAGACATTTACTCGACTTAAAGTTTTTAGAAATTCTACAATATGTTATGTCATTTGTATTTTCCCATTAGAAATTTCAAGGTTTTCCAACTTGCATAAAATGCTTAGCGTACACAGTGCAAACACAAGTGACACGTGAAACTGTTTATCTATGCTACTTTAATACTCCGTATATAACTAGACATTTAGCTTGACTTAAAGTTTTTAGAAATTCTACAATATATTATGTCACCTGTATTTTCCCATTAGAAATTTCAAGGTTTTCCAACTTGCATAAAATGCTTCGCGTACAAAGTACGGATATAAATGATACGACAAAAAGTTTCAAATTGCTTGTTTATTACCACCTATACTACTAGCCATTCACCACGGCTTAAACTTTTTAGAAATTCTACAATATATTATGTCACGTGTATTTACCCATTAAAAATTTGAAGTTTTCAAACTTGCACAAAATGCTTCGCGTCCAAAGTACGGATATAAATGATACGACGAAAAGTTTCAAATTGCTTGTTTATTACCACCCATACTACTAGCCATTCACCACGGCTTTAACTTTTTAGAAATACAACAATATATTATGTCACGTGTATTTACCCATTAGAAATTTGAAGTTTTTCAAACTTGCACAAAACTTTTAGCGTACACTGTACACACACAAATGATACGTCAAACTGTTAGCATTGCTTGCGAAATATTACTTTTACAACTAGATATTTACGTGGCTTTAACTTTTTAGAAATTCTACAATATATTATGTCACCTGTATTTTCCCATTAGAAATTTCAAGGTTTTCCAACTTGCATAAAATGCTTCGCGTACAAAGTACGGATATAAATGATACGACAAAAAGTTTCAAATTGCTTGTTTATTACCACCTATACTACTAGCCATTCACCACGGCTTAAACTTTTTAGAAATTCTACAATATATTATGTCACGTGTATTTACCCATTAAAAATTTGAAGTTTTCAAACTTGCACAAAATGCTTCGCGTCCAAAGTACGGATATAAATGATACGACGAAAAGTTTCAAATTGCTTGTTTATTACCACCCATACTACTAGCCATTCACCACGGCTTTAACTTTTTAGAAATACAACAATATATTATGTCACGTGTATTTACCCATTAGAAATTTGAAGTTTTTCAAACTTGCACAAAACTTTTAGCGTACACTGTACACACACAAATGATACGTCAAACTGTTAGCATTGCTTGCGAAATATTACTTTTACAACTAGATATTTACGTGGCTTTAACTTTTTAGAAATTCTACAATATATTATGTCACCTGTATTTTCCCATTAGAAATTTCAAGGTTTTCCAACTTGCATAAAATGCTTCGCGTACAAAGTACGGATATAAATGATACGACAAAAAGTTTCAAATTGCTTGTTTATTACCACCTATACTACTAGCCATTCACCACGGCTTAAACTTTTTAGAAATTCTACAATATATTATGTCACGTGTATTTACCCATTAGAAATTTGGAGTTTTTCAAACTTGCACAAAACTTTTAGCGTACACTGTACACACACAAATGATACGTCAAACTGTTAGCAGTGCTTGCGAAATATTACTTTTACAACTAGATATTTACGTGGCTTTAACTTTTTAGAAATGCTACAATGTATTATGTCACCTGTATTTTCCCATTAGAAATTTCAAGGTTTTCCAACTAGCATAAAATGCTTCGCGTACAAAGTACGGATATAAATGATACGACAAAAAGTTTCAAATTGCTTGTTTATTACCACCTATACTACTAGCCATTCACCACGGCTTAAACTTTTTAGAAATTCTACAATATATTATGTCACGTGTATTTACCCATTAGAAATTTGGAGTTTTTCAAACTTGCACAAAACTTTTAGCGTACACTGTACACACACAAATGATACGTCAAACTGTTAGCAGTGCTTGCGAAATATTACTTTTACAACTAGATATTTACGTGGCTTTAACTTTTTAGAAATGCTACAATGTATTATGTCACCTGTATTTTCCCATTAGAAATTTCAAGGTTTTCCAACTAGCATAAAATGCTTCGCGTACAAAGTACGGATATAAATGATACGACAAAAAGTTTTAAATCGCTTGTTGATTACCACCAATACTACTAGCCATTCACAACGGCTTTAACTTTTTAGAAATACTACAATATATTATGTCACGTGTATTTACCCATTAGAAATTTGAAGTTTTTCAAACTTGCACAAAAATTTTAGCGTACACTGTACACACACAAATGACACGTCAAACTGTTAGCATTGCTTGCGAAATATTACTTTTACAACTAGATATTTACGTGGCTTTAACTTTTTAGAAATGCTACAATGTATTATGTCACCTGTATTTTCCCAGTACAAATTTTAAGGTTTTCCAACTTGCATAAAATGCTTAGCGTACACAGGGCAAACACAGGTGACACGTCAAACTGTTTAGATATGCTAGTTTAATCCTCCGTATATAACTAGACATTTAGCTCGACTTAAAGTTTTTAGAAATTCTTCAATATATTGTCACCTGAAATTTCCCATTAGAAATTTCAAGGTTTTCCAACTTACATAAAATGCTTAGCGTACGCAGTGCAAACACAAGTGACACGTCAAACTGTTTGTCATTGATTGCGAAATATTACGTTTACAACTAGATATTTACGTGGATTTAACTTTTTAGAAATTCTACAATATATTATGTCACGTGTATTTACCCATTAAAAATTTGAAGTTTTCAAACTTGCACAAAATGCTTCGCGTCCAAAGTACGGATATAAATGATCCGACAAAAAGTTTCAAATTGCTTGTTTATTACCACCCATACTACTAGCCATTCACCACGGCTTTAACTTTTTAGAAATTCTACAATATATTATGTCACGTGTATTTACCCATTAAAAATTTGAAGTTTTCAAACTTGCACAAAATGCTTCGCGTCCAAAGTACGGATATAAATGATCCGACGAAAAGTTTCAAATTGCTTGTTTATTACCACCCATACTACTAGCCATTCACCACGGCTTTAACTTTTTAGAAATACAACAATATATTATGTCACGTGTATTTACCCATTAGAAATTTGAAGTTTTTCAAACTTGCACAAAATTTTTAGCGTCCACAGAACACACACAAATGACACGTCAAACTGTTAGCATTGCTTGCAAAATATGACTTTTACAACCAGATATTTACCTGGCTTTAACTTTTTAGAAATTCTACAATATATTATGTCACGTGTATTTACCCATTAGAAATTTGAAGTTTTTCAAACTTGCACAAAACTTTTAGCGTACACTGTACACACACAAATGACACGTCAAACTGTTTAGCATTGCTTGCGAAATATTACTTTTACAACTAGATATTTACCTGGCTTTAACTTTTTAGAAATTCTACAATGTGTTATGTCACATGCATTTTCCCTTTAGAAATTTCAAGGTTTTCCAACTTAAATAAAATGCTTAGCGTAGACAGTGCAAACACAAGTGACACGTCAAACTGTTTAGATATGCTAGTTTAATACTACGTATATAACTAGACATTTAGCTCGACTTAAAGTTTTTAGAACAACTACAATATATTATGTCACCTGTACTTTTCCATTAGAAATTTGAAGTTCTTCAATCTTGCACAAAATTGCTTGTTTATTACCACCTATACTACTAGCCATTCACCACGGCTTTAACTTTTTAGAAATTCTACAATATATTATGTCACGTGTATTTACCCATTAAAAATTTGAAGTTTTCAAACTTGCACAAAATGCTTCGCGTCCAAAGTACGGATATAAATGATCCGACGAAAAGTTTCAAATTGCTTGTTTATTACCACCCATACTACTAGCCATTCACCACGGCTTTAACTTTTTAGAAATACAACAATATATTATGTCACGTGTATTTACCCATTAGAAATTTGAAGTTTTTCAAACTTGCACAAAACTTTTAGCGTACACTGTACACACACAATTGACACGTCAAACTGTTTAGCATTGCTTGCGAAATATTACTTTTACAACTAGATATTTACCTGGCTTTAACTTTTTAGAAATTCTACAATATATTATGTCACCTGTATTTTCCCATTAGAAATTTAAAGGTTTTCCAACTTGCATAAAATGCTTCGCGTCCAAAGTACGGATATAAATGATACGACAAAAAGTTTCAAATCGCTTGTTGATTACCACCAATACTACTAGCCATTCACAACGGCTTTAACTTTTTAGAAATACTACAATATATTATGTCACGTGTATTTACCCATTGGAAATTTGAAGTTTTTCAAACTTGCACAAAATTTTTAGCGTCCACAGAACACACACAAATGACACGTCAAACTGTTAGCATTGCTTGCAAAATATGACTTTTACAACCAGATATTTACCTGGCTTTAACTTTTTAGAAATTCTACAATATATTATGTCACGTGTATTTACCCATTAGAAATTTGAAGTTTTTCAAACTTGCACAAAACTTTTAGCGTTCACTGTACACACACAAATGACACGTCAAACTGTTTAGCATTGCTTGCGAAATATTACTTTTACAACTTGATATTTACGTGGCTTTAACTTTTTAGAAATTCTACAATGTATTATGTCACATGCATTTTCCCTTTAGAAATTTCAAGGTTTTCCAACTTGCATAAAATGCTTAGCGTACACAGTGCAAACACAAGTGACACGTCAAACTGTTTAGATATGCTAGTTTAATACTACGTATATAACTAGACATTTAGCTCGACTTAAAGTTTTTAGAACAACTACAATATATTATGTCACCTGTACTTTTCCATTAGAAATTTGAAGTTCTTCAATCTTGCACAAAATTTTTAGCGTCCACAGAACTCACACAAATGACACGTCAAACTGTTTGGCATTGCTTGCGAAATATTACTTTTACAACTAGATATTTACGTGGCTTTAACTTTTTAGAAATTCTACAATATATTATGTCATCTGTATTTTCCCATTAGAAATTTCAGAGTTTTCAACCTACCATAAAATGCTTAGCGTACACAGTGCAAACACAGGTGACACGTCAAACTGTTTAGATATGCTTTTTTAATACTCCGTATATAACTAGACATTTACTCGACTTAAAGTTTTTAGAAATTCTACAATATGTTATGTCATTTGTATTTTCCCATTAGAAATTTCAAGGTTTTCCAACTTGCATAAAATGCTTAGCGTACACAGTGCAAACACAAGTGACACGTGAAACTGTTTATCTATGCTACTTTAATACTCCGTATATAACTAGACATTTAGCTTGACTTAAAGTTTTTAGAAATTCTACAATATATTATGTCACCTGTACTTTTCCATTAGAAATTTGAAGTTCTTCAATCTTGCACAAAATTTTTAGCGTCCACAGAACTCACACAAATGACACGTCAAACTGTTTGGCATTGCTTGCGAAATATTACTTTTACAACTAGATATTTACGTGGCTTTAACTTTTTAGAAATTCTACAATATATTATGTCATCTGTATTTTCCCATTAGAAATTTCAGAGTTTTCAACCTACCATAAAATGCTTAGCGTACACAGTGCAAACACAGGTGACACGTCAAACTGTTTAGATATGCTTTTTTAATACTCCGTATATAACTAGACATTTACTCGACTTAAAGTTTTTAGAAATTCTACAATATGTTATGTCATTTGTATTTTCCTATTAGAAATTTCAAGGTTTTCCAACTTGCATAAAATGCTTAGCGTACACAGTGCAAACACAAGTGACACGTGAAACTGTTTATCTATGCTACTTTAATACTCCGTATATAACTAGACATTTAGCTTGACTTAAAGTTTTTAGAAATTCTACAATATATTATGTCACCTGTATTTTCCCATTAGAAATTTCAAGGTTTTCCAACTTGCATAAAATGCTTCGCGTACAAAGTACGGATATAAATGATACGACAAAAAGTTTCAAATTGCTTGTTTATTACCACCTATACTACTAGACAATCACCACGGCTTAAACTTTTTAGAAATTCTACAATATATTATGTCACGTGTATTTACCCATTAAAAATTTGAAGTTTTCAAACTTGCACAAAATGCTTCGCGTCCAAAGTACGGATATAAATGATGCGACAAAAAGTTTCAAATTGCTTGTTTATTACCACCCATACTACTAGCCATTCACCACGGCTTTAACTTTTTAGAAATACAACAATATATTATGTCACGTGTATTTACCCATTAGAAATTTGAAGTTTTTCAAACTTGCACAAAACTTTTAGCGTACACTGTACACACACAAATGATACGTCAAACTGTTAGCATTGCTTGCGAAATATTACTTTTACAACTAGATATTTACGTGGCTTTAACTTTTTAGAAATTCTACAATATATTATATCACCTGTATTTTCCCATTAGAAATTTCAAGGTTTTCCAACTTGCATAAAATGCTTCGCGTACAAAGTACGGATATAAATGATACGACAAAAAGTTTTAAATCGCTTGTTGATTACCACCAATACTACTAGCCATTCACAACGGCTTTAACTTTTTAGAAATACTACAATATATTATGTCACGTGTACTTACCCATTAGAAATTTGAAGTTTTTCAAACTTGCACAAAAATTTTAGCGTACACTGTACACACACAAATGACACGTCAAACTGTTAGCATTGCTTGCGAGGTATTACTTTTACAACTAGATATTTACGTGGCTTTAACTTTTTAGAAATGCTACAATGTATTATGTCACCTGTATTTTCCCAGTAGAAATTTTAAGGTTTTCCAACTTGCATAAAATGCTTAGCGTACACAGGGCAAACACAGGTGACACGTCAAACTGTTTAGATATGCTAGTTTAATCCTCCGTATATAACTAGACATTTAGCTCGACTTAAAGTTTTTAGAAATTCTTCAATATATTGTCACCTGAAATTTCCCATTAGAAATTTCAAGGTTTTCCAACTTACATAAAATGCTTAGCGTACGCAGTGCAAACACAAGTGACACGTCAAACTGTTTGTCATTGATTGCGAAATATTACGTTTACAACTAGATATTTACGTGGATTTAACTTTTTAGAAATGCTACAATGTATTATGTCACCTGTATTTTCCCATTAGAAATTTTAAGGTTTTCCAACTTGCATAAAATGCTTCGCGTACAAAGTACGGATATAAATGATACGACAAAAAGTTTTAAATCGCTTGTTGATTACCACCAATACTACTAGCCATTCACAACGGCTTTAACTTTTTAGAAATACTACAATATATTATGTCACGTGTACTTACCCATTAGAAATTTGAAGTTTTTCAAACTTGCACAAAAATTTTAGCGTACACTGTACACACACAAATGACACGTCAAACTGTTAGCATTGCTTGCGAAATATTACTTTTACAACTAGATATTTACGTGGCTTTAACTTTTTAGAAATGCTACAATGTATTATGTCACCTGTATTTTCCCAGTAGAAATTTTAAGGTTTTCCAACTTGCATAAAATGCTTAGCGTACGCAGTGCAAACACAAGTGACACGTCAAACTGTTTGTCATTGATTGCGAAATATTACGTTTACAACTAGATATTTACGTGGATTTAACTTTTTAGAAATTCTACAATATATTATGTCACGTGTATTTACCCATTAAAAATTTGAAGTTTTCAAACTTGCACAAAATGCTTCGCGTCCAAAGTACGGATATAAATTATCCGACAAAAAGTTTCAAATTGCTTGTTTATTACCACCCATACTACTAGCCATTCACCACGGCTTTAACTTTTTAGAAATACAACAATATAATATGTCACGTGTATTTACCCATTAGAAATTTGAAGTTTTTCAAACTTGCACAAAACTTTTAGCGTACACTGTACACACACAAATGACACGTCAAACTGTTAGCATTGCTTGCGAAATATTACTTTTACAACTAGATATTTACGTGGCTTTAACTTTTTAGAAATGCTACAATGTATTATGTCACCTGTATTTTCCCAGTAGAAATTTTAAGGTTTTCCAACTTGCATAAAATGCTTAGCGTACACAGGGCAAACACAGGTGACACGTCAAACTGTTTAGATATGCTAGTTTAATCCTCCGTATATAACTAGACATTTAGCTCGACTTAAAGTTTTTAGAAATTCTTCAATATATTGTCACCTGAAATTTCCCATTAGAAATTTGAAGTTCTTCAATCTTGCACAAAATTTTTAGCGTCCACAGAACACACACAAATGACACGTCAAACTGTTTGGCATTGCTTGCGAAATATTACTTTTACAACTAGATATTTACGTGGCTTTAACTTTTTAGAAATTGAACAATATATTATGTCATCTGTATTTTCCCATTAAAAATTTCAGAGTTTTCAACCTACCATAAAATGCTTAGCGTACACAGTGCAAACACAGGTGACACGTCAAACTGTTTAGATATGCTTTTTTAATACTCCGTATATAACTAGACATTTACTCGACTTAAAGTTTTTAGAAATTCTACAATATGTTATGTCATTTGTATTTTCCCATTAGAAATTTCAAGGTTTTCCAACTTGCATAAAATGCTTAGCGTACACAGTGCAAACACAAGTGACACGTGAAACTGTTTATCTATGCTACTTTAATACTCCGTATATAACTAGACATTTAGCTTGACTTAAAGTTTTTAGAAATTCTACAATATATTATGTCACCTGTATTTTCCCATTAGAAATTTCAAGGTTTTCCAACTTGCATATAATGCTTCGCGTACAAAGTACGGATATAAATGATACGACAAAAAGTTTCAAATTGCTTGTTTATTACCACCTATACTACTAGACATTCACCACGGCTTAAACTTTTTAGAAATTCTACAATATATTATGTCACGTGTATTTACCCATTAAAAATTTGAAGTTTTCAAACTTGCACAAAATGCTTCGCGTCCAAAGTACGGATATAAATGATACGACGAAAAGTTTCAAATTGCTTGTTTATTACCACCCATACTACTAGCCATTCACCACGGCTTTAACTTTTTAGAAATACAACAATATATTATGTCACGTGTATTTACTCATTAGAAATTTGAAGTTTTTCAAACTTGCACAAAACTTTTAGCGTACACTGTACACACACAAATGACACGTCAAACTGTTTAGCATTGCTTGCGAAATATTACTTTTACAACTAGATATTTACCTGGCTTTAACTTTTTAGAAATTCTACAATATATTATGTCACCTGTATTTTCCCATTAGAAATTTAAAGGTTTTCCAACTTGCATAAAATGCTTCGCGTACAAAGTACGGATATAAATGATACGACAAAAAGTTTCAAATCGCTTGTTGATTACCATAAATACTACTAGCCATTCACAACGGCTTTAACTTTTTAGAAATACTACAATATATTATGTCACGTGTATTTACCCATTGGAAATTTGAAGTTTTTCAAACTTGCACAAAATTTTTAGCGTCCACAGAACACACACAAATGACACCTCAAACTGTTTAGCATTGCTTGCAAAATATGACTTTTACAACCAGATATTTACCTGGCTTTAACTTTTTAGAAATTCTACAATATATTATGTCACCTGTATTTTCCCATTAGAAATTTCAAGGTTTTCCAACTTGCATACAATGCTTCGCGTACAAAGTACGGATATAAATGATACGACAAAAAGTTTTAAATCGCTTGTTGATTACCACCAATACTACTAGCCATTCACAACGGCTTTAACTTTTTAGAAATACTACAATATATTTAGTCACGTGTACTTACCCATTAGAAATTTGAAGTTTTTCAAACTTGCACAAAATTTTAGCGTACACTGTACACACACAAATGACATGTCAAACTGTTAGCATTGCTTGCGAAATATTACTTTTACAACTAGATATTTACGTGGCTTTAACTTTTTAGAAATGCTACAATGTATTATGTCACCTGTATTTTCCCAGTAGAAATTTTAAGGTTTTCCAACTTGCATAAAATGCTTCGCGTACAAAGTACGGATTTAAATGATACGACAAAAAGTTTTAAATCGCTTGTTGATTACCACCAATACTACTAGCCATTCACAACGGCTTTAACTTTTTAGAAATACTACAATATATTATGTCACGTGTACTTACCCATTAGAAATTTGAAGTTTTTCAAACTTGCACAAAAATTTTAGCGTACACTGTACACACACAAATGACACGTCAAACTGTTAGCATTGCTTGCGAAATATTACTTTTACAACTAGATATTTACGTGGCTTTAACTTTTTAGAAATGCTACAATGTATTATGTCACCTGTATTTTCCCAGTAGAAATTTTAAGGTTTTCCAACTTGCATAAAATGCTTAGCGTACACAGGGCAAACACAGGTGACACGTCAAACTGTTTAGATATGCTAGTTTAATCCTCCGTATATAACTAGACATTTAGCTCGACTTAAAGTTTTTAGAAATTCTTCAATATATTGTCACCTGAAATTTCCCATTAGAAATTTCAAGGTTTTCCAACTTACATAAAATGCTTAGCGTACGCAGTGCAAACACAAGTGACACGTCAAACTGTTTGTCATTGATTGCGAAATATTACGTTTACAACTAGATATTTACGTGGATTTAACTTTTTAGAAATTCTACAATATATTATGTCACGTGTATTTACCCATTAAAAATTTGAAGTTTTCAAACTTGCACAAAATGCTTCGCGTCCAAAGTACGGATATAAATGATCCGACAAAAAGTTTCAAATTACTTGTTTATTACCACCCATACTACTAGCCATTCACCACGGCTTTAACTTTTTAGAAATACAACAATATATTATGTCACGTGTATTTACCCATTAGAAATTTGAAGTTTTTCAAACTTGCACAAAACTTTTAGCGTACACTGTACACACACAAATGACACGTCAAACTGTTAGCATTGCTTGCGAAAAATTACTTTTACAACTAGATATTTACGTGGCTTTAACTTTTTAGAAATTCTACAATATATTATGTCACCTGTATTTTCCCATTAGAAATTTCAAGGTTTTCTAACTTGCACAAAATGCTTCGCGTACAAAGTACGGATATAAATGATCCGACAAAAAGTTTCAAATTGCTTGTTTATTACCACCCATACTACTAGCCATTCACCACGGCTTTAACTTTTTAGAAATACTACAATATATTATGTCACGTGTATTTAGCCATTAGAAGTTTTTCAAACTTGCACAAAACCTTTAGCGTACACAGTGCAAACACAGGTTACACGTCAAACTGTTTAGACATGCTTTTTTAATACTCCGTATATAACTAGACATTTAGTTCGACTTTAAGTTTTTAGAAATACTACAATATATTATGTCACCTGTACTTTCCCATTGGAAATTTGAAGTTTTTCAATCTTGCACAAAATTTTTAGCGTCCACAGAACACACAAAAATGACACGTCAAACTGTTTAGCATTGCTTGCGAAATATTACGTTTACAACTAGATATTTACCTGGCTTTAACTTTTTAGAAATTCTACAATATATTATGTCACCTGTATTTTCCCATTAGAAATTTCAAGGTTTTCCAACTTGCATACAATGCTTCGCGTACAAAGTACGGATATAAATGATACGACAAAAAGTTTTAAATCGCTTGTTGATTACCACCAATACTACTAGCCATTCACAACGGCTTTAACTTTTTAGAAATACTACAATATATTTAGTCACGTGTACTTACCCATTAGAAATTTGAAGTTTTTCAAACTTGCACAAAAATTTTAGCGTACACTGTACACACACAAATGACATGTCAAACTGTTAGCATTGCTTGCGAAATATTACTTTTACAACTAGATATTTACGTGGCTTTAACTTTTTAGAAATGCTACAATGTATTATGTCACCTGTATTTTCCCAGTAGAAATTTTAAGGTTTTCCAACTTGCATAAAATGCTTCGCGTACAAAGTACGGATTTAAATGATACGACAAAAAGTTTTAAATCGCTTGTTGATTACCACCAATACTACTAGCCATTCACAACGGCTTTAACTTTTTAGAAATACTACAATATATTATGTCACGTGTATTTACCCATTAGAAATTTGGAGTTTTTCAAACTTGCACAAAACTTTTAGCGTACACTGTACACACACAAATGATACGTCAAACTGTTAGCAGTGCTTGCGAAATATTACTTTTACAACTAGATATTTACGTGGCTTTAACTTTTTAGAAATGCTACAATGTATTATGTCACCTGTATTTTCCCATTAGAAATTTCAAGGTTTTCCAACTAGCATAAAATGCTTCGCGTACAAAGTACGGATATAAATGATACGACAAAAAGTTTTAAATCGCTTGTTGATTACCACCAATACTACTAGCCATTCACAACGGCTTTAACTTTTTAGAAATACTACAATATATTATGTCACGTGTATTTACCCATTAGAAATTTGAAGTTTTTCAAACTTGCACAAAAATTTTAGCGTACACTGTACACACACAAATGACACGTCAAACTGTTAGCATTGCTTGCGAAATATTACTTTTACAACTAGATATTTACGTGGCTTTAACTTTTTAGAAATGCTACAATGTATTATGTCACCTGTATTTTCCCAGTAGAAATTTTAAGGTTTTCCAACTTGCATAAAATGCTTAGCGTACACAGGGCAAACACAGGTGACACGTCAAACTGTTTAGATATGCTAGTTTAATCCTCCGTATATAACTAGACATTTAGCTCGACTTAAAGTTTTTAGAAATTCTTCAATATATTGTCACCTGAAATTTCCCATTAGAAATTTCAAGGTTTTCCAACTTACATAAAATGCTTAGCGTACGCAGTGCAAACACAAGTGACACGTCAAACTGTTTGTCATTGATTGCGAAATATTACGTTTACAACTAGATATTTACGTGGATTTAACTTTTTAGAAATTCTACAATATATTATGTCACGTGTATTTACCCATTAAAAATTTGAAGTTTTCAAACTTGCACAAAATGCTTCGCGTCCAAAGTACGGATATAAATGATCCGACAAAAAGTTTCAAATTGCTTGTTTATTACCACCCATACTACTAGCCATTCACCACGGCTTTAACTTTTTAGAAATTCTACAATATATTATGTCACGTGTATTTACCCATTAAAAATTTGAAGTTTTCAAACTTGCACAAAATGCTTCGCGTCCAAAGTACGGATATAAATGATCCGACAAAAAGTTTCAAATTGCTTGTTTATTACCACCCATACTACTAGCCATTCACCACGGCTTTAACTTTTTAGAAATTCTACAATATATTATGTCACGTGTATTTACCCATTAAAAATTTGAAGTTTTCAAACTTGCACAAAATGCTTCGCGTCCAAAGTACGGATATAAATGATCCGACGAAAAGTTTCAAATTGCTTGTTTATTACCACCCATACTACTAGCCATTCACCACGGCTTTAACTTTTTAGAAATACAACAATATATTATGTCACGTGTATTTACCCATTAGAAATTTGAAGTTTTTCAAACTTGCACAAAATTTTTAGCGTCCACAGAACACACACAAATGACACGTCAAACTGTTAGCATTGCTTGCAAAATATGACTTTTACAACCAGATATTTACCTGGCTTTAACTTTTTAGAAATTCTACAATATATTATGTCACGTGTATTTACCCATTAGAAATTTGAAGTTTTTCAAACTTGCACAAAACTTTTAGCGTACACTGTACACACACAAATGACACGTCAAACTGTTTAGCATTGCTTGCGAAATATTACTTTTACAACTAGATATTTACCTGGCTTTAACTTTTTAGAAATTCTACAATGTGTTATGTCACATGCATTTTCCCTTTAGAAATTTCAAGGTTTTCCAACTTACATAAAATGCTTAGCGTAGACAGTGCAAACACAAGTGACACGTCAAACTGTTTAGATATGCTAGTTTAATACTACGTATATAACTAGACATTTAGCTCGACTTAAAGTTTTTAGAACAACTACAATATATTATGTCACCTGTACTTTTCCATTAGAAATTTGAAGTTCTTCAATCTTGCACAAAATTGCTTGTTTATTACCACCTATACTACTAGCCATTCACCACGGCTTTAACTTTTTAGAAATTCTACAATATATTAGGTCACGTGTATTTACCCATTAAAAATTTGAAGTTTTCAAACTTGCACAAAATGCTTCGCGTCCAAAGTACGGATATAAATGATCCGACGAAAAGTTTCAAATTGCTTGTTTATTACCACCCATACTACTAGCCATTCACCACGGCTTTAACTTTTTAGAAATACAACAATATATTATGTCACGTGTATTTACCCATTAGAAATTTGAAGTTTTTCAAACTTGCACAAAACTTTTAGCGTACACTGTACACACACAATTGACACGTCAAACTGTTTAGCATTGCTTGCGAAATATTACTTTTACAACTAGATATTTACCTGGCTTTAACTTTTTAGAAATTCTACAATATATTATGTCACCTGTATTTTCCCATTAGAAATTTAAAGGTTTTCCAACTTGCATAAAATGCTTCGCGTCCAAAGTACGGATATAAATGATACGACAAAAAGTTTCAAATCGCTTGTTGATTACCACCAATACTACTAGCCATTCACAACGGCTTTAACTTTTTAGAAATACTACAATATATTATGTCACGTGTATTTACCCATTGGAAATTTGAAGTTTTTCAAACTTGCACAAAATTTTTAGCGTCCACAGAACACACACAAATGACACGTCAAACTGTTAGCATTGCTTGCAAAATATGACTTTTACAACCAGATATTTACCTGGCTTTAACTTTTTAGAAATTCTACAATATATTATGTCACGTGTATTTACCCATTAGAAATTTGAAGTTTTTCAAACTTGCACAAAACTTTTAGCGTTCACTGTACACACACAAATGACACGTCAAACTGTTTAGCATTGCTTGCGAAATATTACTTTTACAACTTGATATTTACGTGGCTTTAACTTTTTAGAAATTCTACAATGTATTATGTCACATGCATTTTCCCTTTAGAAATTTCAAGGTTTTCCAACTTGCATAAAATGCTTAGCGTACACAGTGCAAACACAAGTGACACGTCAAACTGTTTAGATATGCTAGTTTAATACTACGTATATAACTAGACATTTAGCTCGACTTAAAGTTTTTAGAACAACTACAATATATTATGTCACCTGTACTTTTCCATTAGAAATTTGAAGTTCTTCAATCTTGCACAAAATTTTTAGCGTCCACAGAACTCACACAAATGACACGTCAAACTGTTTGGCATTGCTTGCGAAATATTACTTTTACAACTAGATATTTACGTGGCTTTAACTTTTTAGAAATTCTACAATATATTATGTCATCTGTATTTTCCCATTAGAAATTTCAGAGTTTTCAACCTACCATAAAATGCTTAGCGTACACAGTGCAAACACAGGTGACACGTCAAACTGTTTAGATATGCTTTTTTAATACTCCGTATATAACTAGACATTTACTCGACTTAAAGTTTTTAGAAATTCTACAATATGTTATGTCATTTGTATTTTCCCATTAGAAATTTCAAGGTTTTCCAACTTGCATAAAATGCTTAGCGTACACAGTGCAAACACAAGTGACACGTGAAACTGTTTATCTATGCTACTTTAATACTCCGTATATAACTAGACATTTAGCTTGACTTAAAGTTTTTAGAAATTCTACAATATATTATGTCACCTGTATTTTCCCATTAGAAATTTCAAGGTTTTCCAACTTGCATAAAATGCTTCGCGTACAAAGTACGGATATAAATGATACGACAAAAAGTTTCAAATTGCTTGTTTATTACCACCTATACTACTAGACAATCACCACGGCTTAAACTTTTTAGAAATTCTACAATATATTATGTCACGTGTATTTACCCATTAAAAATTTGAAGTTTTCAAACTTGCACAAAATGCTTCGCGTCCAAAGTACGGATATAAATGATGCGACAAAAAGTTTCAAATTGCTTGTTTATTACCACCCATACTACTAGCCATTCACCACGGCTTTAACTTTTTAGAAATACAACAATATATTATGTCACGTGTATTTACCCATTAGAAATTTGAAGTTTTTCAAACTTGCACAAAACTTTTAGCGTACACTGTACACACACAAATGATACGTCAAACTGTTAGCATTGCTTGCGAAATATTACTTTTACAACTAGATATTTACGTGGCTTTAACTTTTTAGAAATTCTACAATATATTATATCACCTGTATTTTCCCATTAGAAATTTCAAGGTTTTCCAACTTGCATAAAATGCTTCGCGTACAAAGTACGGATATAAATGATACGACAAAAAGTTTCAAATTGCTTGTTTATTACCACCTATACTACTAGCCATTCACCACGGCTTAAACTTTTTAGAAATTCTACAATATATTATGTCACGTGTATTTACCCATTAGAAATTTGGAGTTTTTCAAACTTGCACAAAACTTTTAGCGTACACTGTACACACACAAATGATACGTCAAACTGTTAGCAGTGCTTGCGAAATATTACTTTTACAACTAGATATTTACGTGGCTTTAACTTTTTAGAAATGCTACAATGTATTATGTCACCTGTATTTTCCCATTAGAAATTTCAAGGTTTTCCAACTAGCATAAAATGCTTCGCGTACAAAGTACGGATATAAATGATACGACAAAAAGTTTTAAATCGCTTGTTGATTACCACCAATACTACTAGCCATTCACAACGGCTTTAACTTTTTAGAAATACTACAATATATTATGTCACGTGTATTTACCCATTAGAAATTTGAAGTTTTTCAAACTTGCACAAAAATTTTAGCGTACACTGTACACACACAAATGACACGTCAAACTGTTAGCATTGCTTGCGAAATATTACTTTTACAACTAGATATTTACGTGGCTTTAACTTTTTAGAAATGCTACAATGTATTATGTCACCTGTATTTTCCCAGTAGAAATTTTAAGGTTTTCCAACTTGCATAAAATGCTTAGCGTACACAGGGCAAACACAGGTGACACGTCAAACTGTTTAGATATGCTAGTTTAATCCTCCGTATATAACTAGACATTTAGCTCGACTTAAAGTTTTTAGAAATTCTTCAATATATTGTCACCTGAAATTTCCCATTAGAAATTTCAAGGTTTTCCAACTTACATAAAATGCTTAGCGTACGCAGTGCAAACACAAGTGACACGTCAAACTGTTTGTCATTGATTGCGAAATATTACGTTTACAACTAGATATTTACGTGGATTTAACTTTTTAGAAATTCTACAATATATTATGTCACGTGTATTTACCCATTAAAAATTTGAAGTTTTCAAACTTGCACAAAATGCTTCGCGTCCAAAGTACGGATATAAATGATCCGACAAAAAGTTTCAAATTGCTTGTTTATTACCACCCATACTACTAGCCATTCACCACGGCTTTAACTTTTTAGAAATACAACAATATATTATGTCACGTGTATTTACCCATTAGAAATTTGAAGTTTTCAAACTTGCACAAAATGCTTCGCGTCCAAAGTACGGATATAAATGATCCGACGAAAAGTTTCAAATTGCTTGTTTATTACCACCCATACTACTAGCCATTCACCACGGCTTTAACTTTTTAGAAATACAACAATATATTATGTCACGTGTATTTACCCATTAGAAATTTGAAGTTTTTCAAACTTGCACAAAATTTTTAGCGTCCACAGAACACACACAAATGACACGTCAAACTGTTAGCATTGCTTGCAAAATATAACTTTTAAAACCAGATATTTACCTGGCTTTAACTTTTTAGAAATTCTACAATATATTATGTCACGTGTATTTACCCATTAGAAATTTGAAGTTTTTCAAACTTGCACAAAACTTTTAGCGTACACTGTACACACACAAATGACACGTCAAACTGTTTAGCATTGCTTGCGAAATATTACTTTTACAACTAGATATTTACCTGGCTTTAACTTTTTAGAAATTCTACAATGTGTTATGTCACATGCATTTTCCCTTTAGAAATTTCAAGGTTTTCCAACTTAAATAAAATGCTTAGCGTAGACAGTGCAAACACAAGTGACACGTCAAACTGTTTAGATATGCTAGTTTAATACTACGTATATAACTAGACATTTAGCTCGACTTAAAGTTTTTAGAACAACTACAATATATTATGTCACCTGTACTTTTCCATTAGAAATTTGAAGTTCTTCAATCTTGCACAAAATTGCTTGTTTATTACCACCTATACTACTAGCCATTCACCACGGCTTTAACTTTTTAGAAATTCTACAATATATTATGTCACGTGTATTTACCCATTAAAAATTTGAAGTTTTCAAACTTGCACAAAATGCTTCGCGTCCAAAGTACGGATATAAATGATCCGACGAAAAGTTTCAAATTGCTTGTTTATTACCACCCATACTACTAGCCATTCACCACGGCTTTAACTTTTTAGAAATACAACAATATATTATGTCACGTGTATTTACCCATTAGAAATTTGAAGTTTTTCAAACTTGCACAAAACTTTTAGCGTACACTGTACACACACAATTGACACGTCAAACTGTTTAGCATTGCTTGCGAAATATTACTTTTACAACTAGATATTTACCTGGCTTTAACTTTTTAGAAATTCTACAATATATTATGTCACCTGTATTTTCCCTTTAGAAATTTAAAGGTTTTCCAACTTGCATAAAATGCTTCGCGTCCAAAGTACGGATATAAATGATACGACAAAAAGTTTCAAATCGCTTGTTGATTACCACCAATACTACTAGCCATTCACAACGGCTTTAACTTTTTAGAAATACTACAATATATTATGTCACGTGTATTTACCCATTGGAAATTTGAAGTTTTTCAAACTTGCACAAAATTTTTAGCGTCCACAGAACACACACAAATGACACGTCAAACTGTTAGCATTGCTTGCAAAATATGACTTTTACAACCAGATATTTACCTGGCTTTAACTTTTTAGAAATTCTACAATATATTATGTCACGTGTATTTACCCATTAGAAATTTGAAGTTTTTCAAACTTGCACAAAACTTTTAGCGTTCACTGTAAACACACAAATGACACGTCAAACTGTTTAGCATTGCTTGCGAAATATTACTTTTACAACTTGATATTTACGTGGCTTTAACTTTTTAGAAATTCTACAATGTATTATGTCACATGCATTTTCCCTTTAGAAATTTCAAGGTTTTCCAACTTGCATAAAATGCTTAGCGTACACAGTGCAAACACAAGTGACACGTCAAACTGTTTAGATATGCTAGTTTAATACTACGTATATAACTAGACATTTAGCTCGACTTAAAGTTTTTAGAACAACTACAATATATTATGTCACCTGTACTTTTCCATTAGAAATTTGAAGTTCTTCAATCTTGCACAAAATTTTTAGCGTCCACAGAACTCACACAAATGACACGTCAAACTGTTTGGCATTGCTTGCGAAATATTACTTTTACAACTAGATATTTACGTGGCTTTAACTTTTTAGAAATTCTACAATATATTATGTCATCTGTATTTTCCCATTAGAAATTTCAGAGTTTTCAACCTACCATAAAATGCTTAGCGTACACAGTGCAAACACAGGTGACACGTCAAACTGTTTAGATATGCTTTTTTAATACTCCGTATATAACTAGACATTTACTCGACTTAAAGTTTTTAGAAATTCTACAATATGTTATGTCATTTGTATTTTCCCATTAGAAATTTCAAGGTTTTCCAACTTGCATAAAATGCTTAGCGTACACAGTGCAAACACAAGTGACACGTGAAACTGTTTATCTATGCTACTTTAATACTCCGTATATAACTAGACATTTAGCTTGACTTAAAGTTTTTAGAAATTCTACAATATATTATGTCACCTGTATTTTCCCATTAGAAATTTCAAGGTTTTCCAACTTGCATAAAATGCTTCGCGTACAAAGTACGGATATAAATGATACGACAAAAAGTTTCAAATTGCTTGTTTATTACCACCTATACTACTAGACAATCACCACGGCTTAAACTTTTTAGAAATTCTACAATATATTATGTCACGTGTATTTACCCATTAAAAATTTGAAGTTTTCAAACTTGCACAAAATGCTTCGCGTCCAAAGTACGGATATAAATGATGCGACAAAAAGTTTCAAATTGCTTGTTTATTACCACCCATACTACTAGCCATTCACCACGGCTTTAACTTTTTAGAAATACAACAATATATTATGTCACGTGTATTTACCCATTAGAAATTTGAAGTTTTTCAAACTTGCACAAAACTTTTAGCGTACACTGTACACACACAAATGATACGTCAAACTGTTAGCATTGCTTGCGAAATATTACTTTTACAACTAGATATTTACGTGGCTTTAACTTTTTAGAAATTCTACAATATATTATATCACCTGTATTTTCCCATTAGAAATTTCAAGGTTTTCCAACTTGCATAAAATGCTTCGCGTACAAAGTACGGATATAAATGATACGACAAAAAGTTTTAAATCGCTTGTTGATTACCACCAATACTACTAGCCATTCACAACGGCTTTAACTTTTTAGAAATACTACAATATATTATGTCACGTGTACTTACCCATTAGAAATTTGAAGTTTTTCAAACTTGCACAAAAATTTTAGCGTACACTGTACACACACAAATGACACGTCAAACTGTTAGCATTGCTTGCGAGGTATTACTTTTACAACTAGATATTTACGTGGCTTTAACTTTTTAGAAATGCTACAATGTATTATGTCACCTGTATTTTCCCAGTAGAAATTTTAAGGTTTTCCAACTTGCATAAAATGCTTAGCGTACACAGGGCAAACACAGGTGACACGTCAAACTGTTTAGATATGCTAGTTTAATCCTCCGTATATAACTAGACATTTAGCTCGACTTAAAGTTTTTAGAAATTCTTCAATATATTGTCACCTGAAATTTCCCATTAGAAATTTCAAGGTTTTCCAACTTACATAAAATGCTTAGCGTACGCAGTGCAAACACAAGTGACACGTCAAACTGTTTGTCATTGATTGCGAAATATTACGTTTACAACTAGATATTTACGTGGATTTAACTTTTTAGAAATGCTACAATGTATTATGTCACCTGTATTTTCCCAGTAGAAATTTTAAGGTTTTCCAACTTGCATAAAATGCTTCGCGTACAAAGTACGGATATAAATGATACGACAAAAAGTTTTAAATCGCTTGTTGATTACCACCAATACTACTAGCCATTCACAACGGCTTTAACTTTTTAGAAATACTACAATATATTATGTCACGTGTACTTACCCATTAGAAATTTGAAGTTTTTCAAACTTGCACAAAAATTTTAGCGTACACTGTACACACACAAATGACACGTCAAACTGTTAGCATTGCTTGCGAAATATTACTTTTACAACTAGATATTTACGTGGCTTTAACTTTTTAGAAATGCTACAATGTATTATGTCACCTGTATTTTCCCAGTAGAAATTTTAAGGTTTTCCAACTTGCATAAAATGCTTAGCGTACGCAGTGCAAACACAAGTGACACGTCAAACTGTTTGTCATTGATTGCGAAATATTACGTTTACAACTAGATATTTACGTGGATTTAACTTTTTAGAAATTCTACAATATATTATGTCACGTGTATTTACCCATTAAAAATTTGAAGTTTTCAAACTTGCACAAAATGCTTCGCGTCCAAAGTACGGATATAAATGATCCGACAAAAAGTTTCAAATTGCTTGTTTATTACCACCCATACTACTAGCCATTCACCACGGCTTTAACTTTTTAGAAATACAACAATATAATATGTCACGTGTATTTACCCATTAGAAATTTGAAGTTTTTCAAACTTGCACAAAACTTTTAGCGTACACTGTACACACACAAATGACACGTCAAACTGTTAGCATTGCTTGCGAAATATTACTTTTACAACTAGATATTTACGTGGCTTTAACTTTTTAGAAATGCTACAATGTATTATGTCACCTGTATTTTCCCAGTAGAAATTTTAAGGTTTTCCAACTTGCATAAAATGCTTAGCGTACACAGGGCAAACACAGGTGACACGTCAAACTGTTTAGATATGCTAGTTTAATCCTCCGTATATAACTAGACATTTAGCTCGACTTAAAGTTTTTAGAAATTCTTCAATATATTGTCACCTGAAATTTCCCATTAGAAATTTGAAGTTCTTCAATCTTGCACAAAATTTTTAGCGTCCACAGAACACACACAAATGACACGTCAAACTGTTTGGCATTGCTTGCGAAATATTACTTTTACAACTAGATATTTACGTGGCTTTAACTTTTTAGAAATTGAACAATATATTATGTCATCTGTATTTTCCCATTAGAAATTTCAGAGTTTTCAACCTACCATAAAATGCTTAGCGTACACAGTGCAAACACAGGTGACACGTCAAACTGTTTAGATATGCTTTTTTAATACTCCGTATATAACTAGACATTTACTCGACTTAAAGTTTTTAGAAATTCTACAATATGTTATGTCATTTGTATTTTCCCATTAGAAATTTCAAGGTTTTCCAACTTGCATAAAATGCTTAGCGTACACAGTGCAAACACAAGTGACACGTGAAACTGTTTATCTATGCTACTTTAATACTCCGTATATAACTAGACATTTAGCTTGACTTAAAGTTTTTAGAAATTCTACAATATATTATGTCACCTGTATTTTCCCATTAGAAATTTCAAGGTTTTCCAACTTGCATATAATGCTTCGCGTACAAAGTACGGATATAAATGATACGACAAAAAGTTTCAAATTGCTTGTTTATTACCACCTATACTACTAGACATTCACCACGGCTTAAACTTTTTAGAAATTCTACAATATATTATGTCACGTGTATTTACCCATTAAAAATTTGAAGTTTTCAAACTTGCACAAAATGCTTCGCGTCCAAAGTACGGATATAAATGATACGACGAAAAGTTTCAAATTGCTTGTTTATTACCACCCATACTACTAGCCATTCACCACGGCTTTAACTTTTTAGAAATACAACAATATATTATGTCACGTGTATTTACTCATTAGAAATTTGAAGTTTTTCAAACTTGCACAAAACTTTTAGCGTACACTGTACACACACAAATGACACGTCAAACTGTTTAGCATTGCTTGCGAAATATTACTTTTACAACTAGATATTTACCTGGCTTTAACTTTTTAGAAATTCTACAATATATTATGTCACCTGTATTTTCCCATTAGAAATTTAAAGGTTTTCCAACTTGCATAAAATGCTTCGCGTACAAAGTACGGATATAAATGATACGACAAAAAGTTTCAAATCGCTTGTTGATTACCATAAATACTACTAGCCATTCACAACGGCTTTAACTTTTTAGAAATACTACAATATATTATGTCACGTGTATTTACCCATTGGAAATTTGAAGTTTTTCAAACTTGCACAAAATTTTTAGCGTCCACAGAACACACACAAATGACACATCAAACTGTTTAGCATTGCTTGCAAAATATGACTTTTACAACCAGATATTTACCTGGCTTTAACTTTTTAGAAATTCTACAATATATTATGTCACCTGTATTTTCCCATTAGAAATTTCAAGGTTTTCCAACTTGCATACAATGCTTCGCGTACAAAGTACGGATATAAATGATACGACAAAAAGTTTTAAATCGCTTGTTGATTACCACCAATACTACTAGCCATTCACAACGGCTTTAACTTTTTAGAAATACTACAATATATTTAGTCACGTGTACTTACCCATTAGAAATTTGAAGTTTTTCAAACTTGCACAAAAATTTTAGCGTACACTGTACACACACAAATGACATGTCAAACTGTTAGCATTGCTTGCGAAATATTACTTTTACAACTAGATATTTACGTGGCTTTAACTTTTTAGAAATGCTACAATGTATTATGTCACCTGTATTTTCCCAGTAGAAATTTTAAGGTTTTCCAACTTGCATAAAATGCTTCGCGTACAAAGTACGGATTTAAATGATACGACAAAAAGTTTTAAATCGCTTGTTGATTACCACCAATACTACTAGCCATTCACAACGGCTTTAACTTTTTAGAAATACTACAATATATTATGTCACGTGTACTTACCCATTAGAAATTTGAAGTTTTTCAAACTTGCACAAAAATTTTAGCGTACACTGTACACACACAAATGACACGTCAAACTGTTAGCATTGCTTGCGAAATATTACTTTTACAACTAGATATTTACGTGGCTTTAACTTTTTAGAAATGCTACAATGTATTATGTCACCTGTATTTTCCCAGTAGAAATTTTAAGGTTTTCCAACTTGCATAAAATGCTTAGCGTACACAGGGCAAACACAGGTGACACGTCAAACTGTTTAGATATGCTAGTTTAATCCTCCGTATATAACTAGACATTTAGCTCGACTTAAAGTTTTTAGAAATTCTTCAATATATTGTCACCTGAAATTTCCCATTAGAAATTTCAAGGTTTTCCAACTTACATAAAATGCTTACGTACGCAGTGCAAACACAAGTGACACGTCAAACTGTTTGTCATTGATTGCGAAATATTACGTTTACAACTAGATATTTACGTGGATTTAACTTTTTAGAAATTCTACAATATATTATGTCACGTGTATTTACCCATTAAAAATTTGAAGTTTTCAAACTTGCACAAAATGCTTCGCGTCCAAAGTACGGATATAAATGATCCGACAAAAAGTTTCAAATTACTTGTTTATTACCACCCATACTACTAGCCATTCACCACGGCTTTAACTTTTTAGAAATACAACAATATATTATGTCACGTGTATTTACCCATTAGAAATTTGAAGTTTTTCAAACTTGCACAAAACTTTTAGCGTACACTGTACACACACAAATGACACGTCAAACTGTTAGCATTGCTTGCGAAAAATTACTTTTACAACTAGATATTTACGTGGCTTTAACTTTTTAGAAATTCTACAATATATTATGTCACCTGTATTTTCCCATTAGAAATTTCAAGGTTTTCTAACTTGCACAAAATGCTTCGCGTACAAAGTACGGATATAAATGATCCGACAAAAAGTTTCAAATTGCTTGTTTATTACCACCCATACTACTAGCCATTCACCACGGCTTTAACTTTTTAGAAATACTACAATATATTATGTCACGTGTATTTAGCCATTAGAAGTTTTTCAAACTTGCACAAAACCTTTAGCGTACACAGTGCAAACACAGGTTACACGTCAAACTGTTTAGACATGCTTTTTTAATACTCCGTATATAACTAGACATTTAGTTCGACTTTAAGTTTTTAGAAATACTACAATATATTATGTCACCTGTACTTTCCCATTGGAAATTTGAAGTTTTTCAATCTTGCACAAAATTTTTAGCGTCCACAGAACACACAAAAATGACACGTCAAACTGTTTAGCATTGCTTGCGAAATATTACGTTTACAACTAGATATTTACCTGGCTTTAACTTTTTAGAAATTCTACAATATATTATGTCACCTGTATTTTCCCATTAGAAATTTCAAGGTTTTCCAACTTGCATACAATGCTTCGCGTACAAAGTACGGATATAAATGATACGACAAAAAGTTTTAAATCGCTTGTTGATTACCACCAATACTACTAGCCATTCACAACGGCTTTAACTTTTTAGAAATACTACAATATATTTAGTCACGTGTACTTACCCATTAGAAATTTGAAGTTTTTCAAACTTGCACAAAAATTTTAGCGTACACTGTACACACACAAATGACATGTCAAACTGTTAGCATTGCTTGCGAAATATTACTTTTACAACTAGATATTTACGTGGCTTTAACTTTTTAGAAATGCTACAATGTATTATGTCACCTGTATTTTCCCAGTAGAAATTTTAAGGTTTTCCAACTTGCATAAAATGCTTCGCGTACAAAGTACGGATTTAAATGATACGACAAAAAGTTTTAAATCGCTTGTTGATTACCACCAATACTACTAGCCATTCACAACGGCTTTAACTTTTTAGAAATACTACAATATATTATGTCACGTGTACTTACCCATTAGAAATTTGAAGTTTTTCAAACTTGCACAAAAATTTTAGCGTACACTGTACACACACAAATGACACGTCAAACTGTTAGCATTGCTTGCGAAATATTACTTTTACAACTAGATATTTACGTGGCTTTAACTTTTTAGAAATGCTACAATGTATTATGTCACCTGTATTTTCCCAGTAGAAATTTTAAGGTTTTCCAACTTGCATAAAATGCTTAGCGTACACAGGGCAAACACAGGTGACACGTCAAACTGTTTAGATATGCTAGTTTAATCCTCCGTATATAACTAGACATTTAGCTCGACTTAAAGTTTTTAGAAATTCTTCAATATATTGTCACCTGAAATTTCCCATTAGAAATTTCAAGGTTTTCCAACTTACATAAAATGCTTACGTACGCAGTGCAAACACAAGTGACACGTCAAACTGTTTGTCATTGATTGCGAAATATTACGTTTACAACTAGATATTTACGTGGATTTAACTTTTTAGAAATTCTACAATATATTATGTCACGTGTATTTACCCATTAAAAATTTGAAGTTTTCAAACTTGCACAAAATGCTTCGCGTCCAAAGTACGGATATAAATGATCCGACAAAAAGTTTCAAATTACTTGTTTATTACCACCCATACTACTAGCCATTCACCACGGCTTTAACTTTTTAGAAATACAACAATATATTATGTCACGTGTATTTACCCATTAGAAATTTGAAGTTTTTCAAACTTGCACAAAACTTTTAGCGTACACTGTACACACACAAATGACACGTCAAACTGTTAGCATTGCTTGCGAAAAATTACTTTTACAACTAGATATTTACGTGGCTTTAACTTTTTAGAAATTCTACAATATATTATGTCACCTGTATTTTCCCATTAGAAATTTCAAGGTTTTCTAACTTGCACAAAATGCTTCGCGTACAAAGTACGGATATAAATGATCCGACAAAAAGTTTCAAATTGCTTGTTTATTACCACCCATACTACTAGCCATTCACCACGGCTTTAACTTTTTAGAAATACTACAATATATTATGTCACGTGTATTTAGCCATTAGAAGTTTTTCAAACTTGCACAAAACCTTTAGCGTACACAGTGCAAACACAGGTTACACGTCAAACTGTTTAGACATGCTTTTTTAATACTCCGTATATAACTAGACATTTAGTTCGACTTTAAGTTTTTAGAAATACTACAATATATTATGTCACCTGTACTTTCCCATTGGAAATTTGAAGTTTTTCAATCTTGCACAAAATTTTTAGCGTCCACAGAACACACAAAAATGACACGTCAAACTGTTTAGCATTGCTTGCGAAATATTACGTTTACAACTAGATATTTACCTGGCTTTAGTTTTTAGAAATTCCACAATATATTAAGTCACGAGTATTTACCATTAGAAATTTCAAGGTGTTCCAACTTGCCCAAAATGCTTCGCGTACAAAGTACGGATATAAATGATACGACAAAAAGTGTGAAATTGCTTGTTTATTACCACCTATACTACTAGCCATTCACCACGGCTTCAACATTTTAGAAATACTACAATATATTATGTCACGTGCATTTACCCATTCGAAATTTGAAGTTTTTCCAACTTTTTAGCGTACACAGAAGACACAAATGACACGTCAAACTGTTTAGCATTGCTTGCAAAATATTACTTTTACAACTAGATATTTTCCACGGCTTTAACTTATTAGAAATTCCACAATATATTATGTCACTTGTATTTTCCAATTGGAAACTTCAACTCAATTTTGCACAAAATACTTAGCGTATACAGTACAAACACAAATGACACGTCAACCTGTTTAAAATTGCTTGTTGATTATGAATTATACTACTAGATTTTTACCCCGGCTTTAACTTTTTAGAAATTATACAATATATTATGGCACCTGTATTTTTTCATTAGAAATTTTAAGGTTTTTAAACTTGCAAAAAATATTAGGCGTAAAAAGTATACACAAAAGTGACACGTCAAACTGTTTCAAATTGCTTGTTTATTATTTCCCATACTACTAGATGTTTATCATGGCTTTAAGTTTTTAGAAATTCCACAATATAATAAGTCACGTGTAACTTCTATTTAGAAATTTAAGAGTTTTTAAACTTGAACAAAATGCTTAGCGAGCACAGTACAAACACAAGTGATACGTCAAACTGTTTAAAAATGCGTGTTTGTTATTGCTCAGCTCAGTTATTTGCAAACGCTAAATTTTGTAAAATTATTAAAAACATCCAATTTACCTTGCTTTGCTGAGGACGTCCCAGTGGAAACCCCATTACCATTTTCCAAACATGCCTTCAAACTTTTCAAGGCTTCATGTTGAGACCTTTTGCTCTTAGGACGTCACTCCGGGGAAGAGTTTTTTCCGTGTTCTTGTTTAAATCTTGAAGCCAAGACACCACATCAATAATTACCTAAAAACTGAATTAATTAATTCCTACGTGGTAAATCGAAATGATCAACTTGAGTTTAGTTCACTTTAGTTCATTATGCTTGTCTGATTTATGACGTAACTCACATAAAAAACTGATTTAAAATCT
>JAIQCH010000051.1:0-22500 GCA_029691765.1 Entomobrya proxima
ACTTAACTTAACTAACTTAACTTAACTTAACTTAACTTAACTTAACTTAACTTAACTTAACTTAACTTAACTTAACTTAACTTAACTAACTTAACTTAACTTAACTTAACTTAACTCTAACTTAACTTAACTTAACTTAACTTAACTTAACTTAACTTAACTTAACTTAACTTAACTTAACTTAACTTAACTTAACTTAACTTAACTTAACTTAACCTTAACTTAACTTAACTTAACTTAACTTAACTTAACTTAACTTAACTTAACTTAACTTAACTTAACTAACTTAACTTAACTTAACTTAACTTAACTTAACTAACTTAACTTAACTTAACTTAACTTAACTTAACTTAACTTAACTTAACTTAACTTAACTTAACTAACTTAACTTAACTTAACTTAACTTAAACTTAACTTAACTTAACTTAACTTAACTTAACTTAACTTAACTTAACTTAACTTAACTTAACTTAACTTAACTTAACTTAACTTAACTCTTAACTTAACTTAACTTAACTTAACTAACTTAACTTAACTTAACTAACTTAACTTAACTTAACTTAACTTAACTTAACTTAAACTTAACTTAACTTAACTTACTTAACTTAACTTAACTTAACTTAACTTAACTTAACTTAAACTTAACTTAACTTAACTTAACTTAACTTAACTTAACTTAAACTTAACTTAACTTAACTTAACTTAACTTAACTTAACTTAACTTAACTTAACTTAACTTAACTTAACTTAACTTAACTTAACTTAACTTAACTAACTCTAAACTTAACTTAACTTAACTTAACTTAACTTAACTTAACTTAACTTAACCTTAACTTAACTTAACTTAACTTAACTTAACTTAAACTTAACTTAACTTAACTTAACTTAACTTAACTTAACTTAACTTAACTTAACTTAACTTAACTTAACTTAACTTAACTTAACTTAACTTAACTTAACTTAAACTTAACTTAACTTAACTTAACTTAACTTAACTTAACTTAACTTAACTAACTTAACTTAACTTAAACTTAACTTAACTTAACTTAACTTAACTTAACTTAACTTAACTTAACTTAACTTAACTTAACTTAACTTAACTTAACTTAACTTAACTTAACTTAACTTAACTTAACTTAACTTAACTTAACTTAACTTAACTTAACTAACTTAACTTAACTTAACTTAACTTAACTTAACTTAACTTAACTTAACTTAACTTAACTTAACTTAACTATAACTTAACTTAACTTAACTTAACTTAACTTAACTTAACTTAACTTAACTTAACTTACTTAACTAACTTAACTATTAACTTAACTTAACTTAACTTAACTTAACTTAACTTAACTAACTTAACTTAACTTTAACTTAACTTAACTTAACTTAACTTAACTTAACTTAACTTAACTTAACTTAACTTAACTTAACTTAACTTAACTTAACTTAACTTAACTTAACTTAACTTAACTTAACTTAACTTAACTTAACTTAACTTAACTTAACTTAACTTAACTTAACTTAACTTAACTTAACTTAACTTAACTTAACTTAACTTAACTTAACTTAACTTAACTTAACTTAACTTAACTTAACTTAACTTAACTTAACTTAACTTAACTTAACTTAACTTAACTTAACTTAACTTAACTTAACTTAACTTAACTTAACTTAAACTTAACTTAACTTAACTTAACTTAACTTAACTTAACTTAACTTAACTTAACTTAACTTAACTTAACTTAACTTAACTTAACTTAACTTAACTTAACTTAACTTAACTTAACTTAACTTAACTTAACTTAACTTAACTTAACTTAACTTAACTTAACTTAACTTAACTTAACTTAACTTAACTTAACTTAACTTAACTTAACTTAACTTAACTTAACTTAACTTAACTTAACTTAACTTAACTTAACTTAACTTAACTTAACTTAACTTAACTTAACTTAACTTAACTTAACTTAACTTAACTTAACTTAACTTAAACTTAACTTAACTTAACTTAACTTAACTTAAACTTAACTTAACTTAAACTTAACTTAACTTAACTTAACTTAACTTAACTTAACTTAACTTAACTTAACTTAACTTAACTTAACTTAACTTAACTTAACTTAACTTAACTTAACTTAACTTAACTTAACTTAACTTAACTTAACTTAACTTAACTTAACTTAACTTAACTTAACTTAACTTAACTTAACTTAACTTAACTTAACTTAACTAACTTAACTTAACTTAACTTAACTTAACTTAACTTAACTTAACTTAACTTAACTTAACTTAACTTAACTTAACTTAACTTAACTTAACTTAACTTAACTTAACTTAACTTAACTTAACTTAACTTAACTTAACTTAACTTAACTTAAACTTAACTTAACTTAACTTAACTTAACTTAACTTAACTTAACTTAACTTAACTTACTTAACTTAACTTAACTTAACTTAACTTAACTTAACTTAACTTAACTTAACTTAACTTAACTTAACTTAACTTAACTTAACTTAACTTAACTTAACTTACTTAACTTAACTTAACTTAACTTAACTTAACTTAACTTAACTTAACTTTAACTTAACTTAACTTAACTTAACTTAACTTAACTTAACTTAACTTAACTTAACTTAACTTAACTTAACTTAACTTAACTTAACTTAACTTAACTTAACTTAACTTAACTTAACTTAACTTAACTTAACTTAACTTAACTTAACTTAACTTAACTTAACTTAACTTAACTTAACTTAACTTAACTTAACTTAACTTAACTTAACTTAACTTAACTTAACTTAACTTAACTTAACTTAACTTAACTTAACTTAACTTAACTTAACTTAACTTAACTTAACTTAACTTAACTTAACTAACTTAACTTAACTTAACTTAACTTAACTTAACTTAACTTAACTTAACTTAACTTAACTTAACTTAACTTAACTTAACTTAAACTTAACTTAACTTAACTTAACTTAACTTAACTTACTTAACTTAACTTAACTTAACTTAACTTAACTTAACTTAACTTAACTTAACTTAACTTAACTTAACTTAACTTAACTTAAACTTAACTTAACTTAACTTAACTTAACTTAACTTAAACTTAACTTAACTTAACTTAACTTAACTTAACTTAACTTAACTTAACTAACTTAACTTAACTTAACTTAACTTAACTTAACTTAACTTAACTTAACTTAACTTATACTTAACTTAACTTAACTTAACTTAACTTAACTTAACTTAACTTAACTTAACTTAACTTAACTTAACTTAACTTAACTTATACTTAACTTAACTTAACTTAACTTAACTTAACTTAACTTAACTTAACTTAACTTAACTTAACTTAACTTAACTTAACTTAACTTAACTTAACTTAACTTAACTTAACTTAACTTAACTTAACTTAACTTAACTTAACTTAACTTAACTTAACTTAACTTAACTTAACTTAACTTAACTTAACTTAACTTAACTTAACTTAACTTAACTTAACTTAACTTAACTTAACTTAACTTAACTTAACTTAACTTAACTTAACTTAAACTTAACTTAACTTAACTTAAACTTAACTTAACTTAACTTAACTTAACTACTTAACTTAACTTAACTTAACTTAACTTAACTTAACTTAACTTAACTTAACTTAACTTAACTTAACTTAACTTAACTTAACTTAACTTAACTTAACTTAACTTAACTTAACTTAAACTTAACTTAACTTAACTTAACTAACTTAACTTAACTTAACTTAACTTAACTTAACTTAACTTAACTTAACTTAACTTAACTTAACTTAACTTAACTTAACTTAACTTTAACTTAACTTAACTTAACTTAACTTAACTTAACTTAACTTAACTTAACTTAACTTAACTTAACTTAACTTAACTTAACTTAACTTAACTTAACTTAACTTAACTTAACTTAACTTAACTTAACTTAACTTAACTTAACTTAACTTAACTTAACTTAACTTAACTTAACTTAACTTAACTTAACTAACTTAACTTAACTTAACTTAACTTAACTTAACTTAACTTAACTTAACTTAACTTAACTTAACTTAACTTTAACTTAACTTAACTTAACTTAACTTAACTTAACTTAACTTAACTTAACTTAACTTAACTTAACTTAACTTAACTTAACTTAACTTAACTTAACTTAACTTAACTTAACTTAACTTAACTTAACTTAAACTTAACTTTAACTTAAACTTAACTTAACTTAACTTAACTTAACTTAACTTAACTTAACTTAACTTAACTTAACTTAACTTAAACTTAACTTAACTTAACTTAACTTAACTTAACTTAACTTAACTTAACTTAACTTAACTTAACTTACTAACTTAACTTAACTTAACTTAACTTAACTTAACTTAACTTAACTTAACTTAACTTAACTTAACTTAACTTAAACTTAACTTAACTTAACTTAACTTAACTTAACTTAACTTAACTTAACTTAACTTAACTTAACTTAACTTAACTTAACTTAACTTAACTTAACTTAACTTAACTTAACTTAACTTAACTTAACTTAACTTAACTTAACTTAACTTAACTTAACTTAACTTACTTAACTTAACTTAACTTAACTTAACTTAACTTAACTTAACTTAACTTAACTTAACTTAACTTAACTTAACTTAAACTTAACTTAACTTAACTTAACTTAACTTAAACTTAACTTAACTTAACTTAACTTAACTTAACTTAACTTAACTTAACTTAACTTAACTTAACTTAACTTAACTTAACTTAAACTTAACCTTAACTTAACTTAACTTAACTTAACTTATAACTTAACTTAACTTAACTTAACTTAACTTAACTTAACTTAACTTAACTTAACTTAACTTAACTTAACTTAACTTAAACTTAACTTAACTTAACTTAACTTAACTTAACTTAAACTTAAACTTAACTTAAACTTAACTTAACTTAACTTAACTTAACTTAACCTTAACTTAACTTAACTTAACTTAACTTAACTTAACTTAACTTAACTTAACTTTAACTTAACTTAACTTAACTTAACTTAAACTTAACTTAACTTAACTTAACTTAACTTAACTTAACTTTAACTTAACTTAACTTACTAACTTAACTTAACTTAACTTAACTTAAACTTAACTTAACTTAACTTAACTTAACTTAACTTAACTTAACTAACTTAACTTAACTTAACTTAACTTAACTTAACTTAAACTTAACTTAACTTAACTTAACTTAACTTAACTTAACTTAACTTAACTTAAACTTAACTTAACTTAACTTAACTTAACTTAACTTAACTTAACTTAACTTAACTTAACTTAAACTTAACTTAACTTAACTTAACTTAACTTAACTTAACTTGAACTTAAACTTAACTTAACTTAACTTAACTTAACTTAACTTAACTTAACTTAACTTAACTTAACTTAACTTAAACTTAACTTAACTTAACTTAACTTAACTTAACTTAACTAACTTAACTTAACTTAACTTAACTTAACTTAACTTAACTTAACTTAACTTAACTTAACTTAAACTTAACTTAACTTAACTTAAACTTAACTTAACTTAACTTAACTTAAACTTAACTTAACTTAACTAACTTAACTTAACTTAACTTAACTTAACTTAACTTAACTTAACTTAACTTAACTTAACTTAACTTACTTAACTTAACTTAAACTTAACTTAACTTAACTTAACTTAACTTAACTTAACTTAACTTAACTTAACTTAACTTAACTTAACTTAACTTAAACTTAACTTAACTTAACTTAACTTAACTTAACTTAACTTAACTTAACTTAACTTAACTTAACTTAACTTAACTTAACTTAACTTAACTTAACTTAACTTAACTTAACTTAACTTAACTTAACTTAACTTAACTAACTTAACTTAACTTAACTTAACTTAACTTAACTTAACTTAACTTAACTTAACTTAAACTTAACTTAACTTAACTTAACTTAACTTAACTTAACTTAACTTAACTTAACTTAACTTAACTTAACTTAACTTAACTTAACTTAACTTAACTTAACTTAACTTAACTTAACTTAAACTTAACTTAACTTAACTTAACTTAACTTAACTTAAACTTAACTTAACTTAACTTAACTTAACTTAACTTAACTTAACTTAACTTAACTTAACTTAACTTAACTTAACTTAACTTAACTTAACTTAACTTAACTTAACTTAACTTAACTTAACTTAACTTAACTTAACTTAACTTAACTTAACTTAACTTAACTTAACTTAACTTAACTTAACTTAACTTAACTTAACTAACTTAACTTAACTTAACTTAACTTAACTTAACTTAACTTAACTTAACTTAACTTAACTTAACTTAACTTAACTTAACTTAAACTTAACTTAACTTAACTTAACTTAACTTAACTTAACTTAACTTAACTTAACTTAAACTTAACTTAACTTAACTTAACTTAACTTAACTTAACTTAACTTAACTTAACTTAACTTAACTTAACTTAACTTAACTTAACTTAACTTAACTTAACTTAACTTAACTTAACTTAACTTAACTTAACTTAACTTAACTTAACTTAACTTAACTTAAACTTAACTTAACTTAACTTAACTTAACTTAACTTAACTTAACTTAACTTAACTTAACTTAACTTAACTTAACTTAACTTAAACTTAACTTAACTTAACTTAACTTAACTTAACTTAACTTAACTTAACTTAACTTAACTTAACTTAACTTAACTTAACTTAACTTAACTTAACTTAACTTAACTTAACTTAACTTAACTTAACTTAACTTAACTTAACTTAACTTAACTTAACTTAACTTAAACTTAACTTAACTTAACTTAACTTAACTTAACTTAACTTAACTTAACTTAACTTAACTTAACTTAACTTAACTTAACTTAACTTAACTTAACTTAAACTTAACTTAACTTAACTTAACTTAACTTAACTTAACTTAACTTAACTTAACTTAACTTAACTTAACTTAACTTAACTTAACTTAACTTAACTTAACTTAACTTAACTTAACTTAACTTAACTTAACTTAACTTAACTTAACTTAACTTAACTTAACTTAACTTAAACTTAACTTAACTTAACTTAACTTAACTTAACTTAACTTAACTTAACTTAACTTAACTTAACTTAACTTAACTTAACTTAACTTAACTTAACTTAACTTAACTTAACTTAACTTAACTTAACTTAACTTAACTTAACTTAACTTAACTTAACTTAACTTAACTTAACTTAACTTAACTTAACTTAACTTAACTTAACTTAACTTAACTTAACTTAACTTAACTTAACTTAACTTAACTTAACTTAACTTAACTTAACTTAACTTAACTTAACTTAACTTAACTTAACTTAACTTAACTTAACTTAACTTAACTTAACTTAACTTAACTTAACTTAACTTAACTTAACTTAACTTAACTTAACTTAACTTAACTTAACTTAACTTAACTTAACTTAACTTAACTTAACTTAACTTAACTTAACTTAACTTAACTTAACTTAACTTAACTTAACTTAACTTAACTTAACTTAACTTAACTTAACTTAAACTTAACTTAACTTAACTTAACTTAACTTAACTTAACTTAACTTAACTTAACTTAACTTAACTTAACTTAACTTAACTTAACTTAACTTAACTTAACTTAACTTAACTTAACTTAACTTAACTTAACTTAACTTAACTTAAACTTAACTTAACTTAACTTAACTTAACTTAACTTAACTTAACTTAACTTAACTTAACTTAACTTAACTTAACTTAACTTAACTTAACTTAACTTAACTTAACTTAACTTAACTTAACTTAACTTAACTTAACTTAACTTAACTTAACTTAACTTAACTTAACTTAACTTAACTTAACTTAACTTAACTTAACTTAACTTAACTTAACTTAACTTAACTTAACTTAACTTAACTTAACTTAACTTAACTTAACTTAACTTAACTTAACTTAACTTAACTTAACTTAACTTAACTTAACTTAACTTAACTTAACTTAACTTAACTTAACTTAACTTAACTTAACTTAACTTAACTTAACTTAACTTAACTTAACTTAACTTAACTTAACTTAACTTAACTTAACTTAACTTAACTTAACTTAACTTAACTTAACTTAACTTAACTTAACTTAACTTAACTTAACTTAACTTAACTTAACTTAACTTAACTTAACTTAACTTAACTTAACTTAACTTAACTTAACTTAACTTAACTTAACTTAACTTAACTTAACTTAACTTAACTTAACTAACTTAACTTAACTTAACTTAACTTAACTTAACTTAACTTAACTTAACTTAACTTAACTTAACTTAACTTAACTTAACTTAACTTAACTTAACTTAACTTAACTTAACTTAACTTAACTTAACTTAACTTAACTTAACTTAACTTAACTTAACTTAACTTAACTTAACTTAACTTAACTTAACTTAACTTAACTTAACTTAACTTAACTTAACTTAAACTTAACTTAACTTAACTTAACTTAACTTAACTTAACTTAACTTAACTTAACTTAACTTAACTTAACTTAACTTAACTTAACTTAACTTAACTTAACTTAACTTAACTTAACTTAACTTAACTTAACTTAACTTAACTTAACTTAACTTAACTTAACTTAACTTAACTTAACTTAACTTAACTTAACTTAACTTAACTTAACTTAACTTAACTTAACTTAACTTAACTTAACTTAACTTAACTTAACTTAAACTTAACTTAACTTAACTTAACTTAACTTAACTTAACTTAACTTAACTTAACTTAACTTAACTTAACTTAACTTAACTTAACTTAACTTAACTTAACTTAACTTAACTTAACTTAACTTAACTTAACTTAACTTAACTTAACTTAACTTAACTTAACTTAACTTAACTTAACTTAACTTAACTTAACTTAACTTAACTTAACTTAACTTAACTTAACTTAACTTAACTTAACTTAACTTAAACTTAACTTAACTTAACTTAACTTAACTTAACTTAACTTAACTTAACTTAACTTAACTTAACTTAACTTAACTTAACTTAACTTAACTTAACTTAACTTAACTTAACTTAACTTAACTTAACTTAACTTAACTTAACTTAACTTAACTTAACTTAACTTAACTTAACTTAACTTAACTTAACTTAACTTAACTTAACTTAACTTAACTTAACTTAACTTAACTTAACTTAACTTAACTTAACTTAACTTAACTTAACTTAACTTAACTTAACTTAACTTAACTTAACTTAACTTAACTTAACTTAACTTAACTTAACTTAACTTAACTTAACTTAACTTAACTTAACTTAACTTAACTTAACTTAACTTAACTTAACTTAACTTAACTTAACTTAACTTAACTTAACTTAACTTAACTTAACTTAACTTAACTTAACTTAACTTAACTTAACTTAACTTAACTTAACTTAACTTAACTTAACTTAACTTAACTTAACTTAACTTAACTTAACTTAACTTAACTTAACTTAACTTAACTTAACTTAACTTAACTTAACTTAACTTAACTTAACTTAACTTAACTTAACTTAACTTAACTTAACTTAACTTAACTTAACTTAACTTAACTTAACTTAACTTAACTTAACTTAACTTAACTTAACTTAACTTAACTTAACTTAACTTAACTTAACTTAACTTAACTTAACTTAACTTAACTTAACTTAACTTAACTTAACTTAACTTAACTTAACTTAACTTAACTTAACTTAACTTAACTTAACTTAACTTAACTTAACTTAACTTAACTTAACTTAACTTAACTTAACTTAACTTAACTTAACTTAACTTAACTTAACTTAACTTAACTTAACTTAACTTAACTTAACTTAACTTAACTTAACTTAACTTAACTTAACTTAACTTAACTTAACTTAACTTAACTTAACTTAACTTAACTTAACTTAACTTAACTTAACTTAACTTAACTTAACTTAACTTAACTTAACTTAACTTAACTTAACTTAACTTAACTTAACTTAACTTAACTTAACTTAACTTAACTTAACTTAACTTAACTTAACTTAACTTAACTTAACTTAACTTAACTTAACTTAACTTAACTTAACTTAACTTAACTTAACTTAACTTAACTTAACTTAACTTAACTTAACTTAACTTAACTTAACTTAACTTAACTTAACTTAACTTAACTTAACTTAACTTAACTTAACTTAACTTAACTTAACTTAACTTAACTTAACTTAACTTAACTTAACTTAACTTAACTTAACTTAACTTAACTTAACTTAACTTAACTTAACTTAACTTAACTTAACTTAACTTAACTTAACTTAACTTAACTTAACTTAACTTAACTTAAACTTAACTTAACTTAACTTAACTTAACTTAACTTAACTTAACTTAACTTAACTTAACTTAACTTAACTTAACTTAACTTAACTTAACTTAACTTAACTTAACTTAACTTAACTTAACTTAACTTAACTTAACTTAACTTAACTTAACTTAACTTAACTTAACTTAACTTAACTTAACTTAACTTAACTTAACTTAACTTAACTTAACTTAACTTAACTTAACTTAACTTAACTTAACTTAACTTAACTTAACTTAACTTAACTTAACTTAACTTAACTTAACTTAACTTAACTTAACTTAACTTAACTTAACTTAACTTAACTTAACTTAACTTAACTTAACTTAACTTAACTTAACTTAACTTAACTTAACTTAACTTAACTTAACTTAACTTAACTTAACTTAACTTAACTTAACTTAACTTAACTTAACTTAACTTAACTTAACTTAACTTAACTTAACTTAACTTAACTTAACTTAACTTAACTTAACTTAACTTAACTTAACTTAACTTAACTTAACTTAACTTAACTTAACTTAACTTAACTTAACTTAACTTAACTTAACTTAACTTAACTTAACTTAACTTAACTTAACTTAACTTAACTTAACTTAACTTAACTTAACTTAACTTAACTTAACTTAACTTAACTTAACTTAACTTAACTTAACTTAACTTAACTTAACTTAACTTAACTTAACTTAACTTAACTTAACTTAACTTAACTTAACTTAACTTAACTTAACTTAACTTAACTTAACTTAACTTAACTTAACTTAACTTAACTTAACTTAACTTAACTTAACTTAACTTAACTTAACTTAACTTAACTTAACTTAACTTAACTTAACTTAACTTAACTTAACTTAACTTAACTTAACTTAACTTAACTTAACTTAACTTAACTTAACTTAACTTAACTTAACTTAACTTAACTTAACTTAACTTAACTTAACTTAACTTAACTTAACTTAACTTAACTTAACTTAACTTAACTTAACTTAACTTAACTTAACTTAACTTAACTTAACTTAACTTAAACTTAACTTAACTTAACTTAACTTAACTTAACTTAACTTAACTTAACTTAACTTAACTTAACTTAACTTAACTTAACTTAACTTAACTTAACTTAACTTAACTTAACTTAACTTAACTTAACTTAACTTAACTTAACTTAACTTAACTTAACTTAACTTAACTTAACTTAACTTAACTTAACTTAACTTAACTTAACTTAACTTAACTTAACTTAACTTAACTTAACTTAACTTAACTTAACTTAACTTAACTTAACTTAACTTAACTTAACTTAACTTAACTTAACTTAACTTAACTTAACTTAACTTAACTTAACTTAACTTAACTTAACTTAACTTAACTTAACTTAACTTAACTTAACTTAACTTAACTTAACTTAACTTAACTTAACTTAAACTTAACTTAACTTAACTTAACTTAACTTAACTTAACTTAACTTAACTTAACTTAACTTAACTTAACTTAACTTAACTTAACTTAACTTAACTTAACTTAACTTAACTTAACTTAACTTAACTTAACTTAACTTAACTTAACTTAACTTAACTTAACTTAACTTAACTTAACTTAACTTAACTTAACTTAACTTAACTTAACTTAACTTAACTTAACTTAACTTAACTTAACTTAACTTAACTTAACTTAACTTAACTTAACTTAACTTAACTTAACTTAACTTAACTTAACTTAACTTAACTTAACTTAACTTAACTTAACTTAACTTAACTTAACTTAACTTAACTTAACTTAACTTAACTTAACTTAACTTAACTTAACTTAACTTAACTTAACTTAACTTAACTTAACTTAACTTAACTTAACTTAACTTAACTTAACTTAACTTAACTTAACTTAACTTAACTTAACTTAACTTAACTTAACTTAACTTAACTTAACTTAACTTAACTTAACTTAACTTAACTTAACTTAACTTAACTTAACTTAACTTAACTTAACTTAACTTAACTTAACTTAACTTAACTTAACTTAACTTAACTTAACTTAACTTAACTTAACTTAACTTAACTTAACTTAACTTAACTTAACTTAACTTAACTTAACTTAACTTAACTTAACTTAACTTAACTTAACTTAACTTAACTTAACTTAACTTAACTTAACTTAACTTAACTTAACTTAACTTAACTTAACTTAACTTAACTTAACTTAACTTAACTTAACTTAACTTAACTTAACTTAACTTAACTTAACTTAACTTAACTTAACTTAACTTAACTTAACTTAACTTAACTTAACTTAACTTAACTTAACTTAACTTAACTTAACTTAACTTAACTTAACTTAACTTAACTTAACTTAACTTAACTTAACTTAACTTAACTTAACTTAACTTAACTTAACTTAACTTAACTTAACTTAACTTAACTTAACTTAACTTAACTTAAACTTAACTTAACTTAACTTAACTTAACTTAACTTAACTTAACTTAACTTAACTTAACTTAACTTAACTTAACTTAACTTAACTTAACTTAACTTAACTTAACTTAACTTAACTTAACTTAAACTTAACTTAACTTAACTTAACTTAACTTAACTTAACTTAACTTAACTTAACTTAACTTAACTTAACTTAACTTAACTTAACTTAACTTAACTTAACTTAACTTAACTTAACTTAACTTAACTTAACTTAACTTAACTTAACTTAACTTAACTTAACTTAACTTAACTTAACTTAACTTAACTTAACTTAACTTAACTTAACTTAACTTAACTTAACTTAACTTAACTTAACTTAACTTAACTTAACTTAACTTAACTTAACTTAACTTAACTTAACTTAACTTAACTTAACTTAACTTAACTTAACTTAACTTAACTTAACTTAACTTAACTTAACTTAACTTAACTTAACTTAACTTAACTTAACTTAACTTAACTTAACTTAACTTAACTTAACTTAACTTAACTTAACTTAACTTAACTTAACTTAACTTAACTTAACTTAACTTAACTTAACTTAACTTAACTTAACTTAACTTAACTTAACTTAACTTAACTTAACTTAACTTAACTTAACTTAACTTAACTTAACTTAACTTAACTTAACTTAACTTAACTTAACTTAACTTAACTTAACTTAACTTAACTTAACTTAACTTAACTTAACTTAACTTAACTTAACTTAACTTAACTTAACTTAACTTAACTTAACTTAACTTAACTTAACTTAACTTAACTTAACTTAACTTAACTTAACTTAACTTAACTTAACTTAACTTAACTTAACTTAACTTAACTTAACTTAACTTAACTTAACTTAACTTAACTTAACTTAACTTAACTTAACTTAACTTAACTTAACTTAACTTAACTTAACTTAACTTAACTTAACTTAACTTAACTTAACTTAACTTAACTTAACTTAACTTAACTTAACTTAACTTAACTTAACTTAACTTAACTTAACTTAACTTAACTTAACTTAACTTAACTTAACTTAACTTAACTTAACTTAACTTAACTTAACTTAACTTAACTTAACTTAACTTAACTTAACTTAACTTAACTTAACTTAACTTAACTTAACTTAACTTAACTTAACTTAACTTAACTTAACTTAACTTAACTTAACTTAACTTAACTTAACTTAACTTAACTTAACTTAACTTAACTTAACTTAACTTAACTTAACTTAACTTAACTTAACTTAACTTAACTTAACTTAACTTAACTTAACTTAACTTAACTTAACTTAACTTAACTTAACTTAACTTAACTTAACTTAACTTAACTTAACTTAACTTAACTTAACTTAACTTAACTTAACTTAACTTAACTTAACTTAACTTAACTTAACTTAACTTAACTTAACTTAACTTAACTTAACTTAACTTAACTTAACTTAACTTAACTTAACTTAACTTAACTTAACTTAACTTAACTTAAACTTAACTTAACTTAACTTAACTTAACTTAACTTAACTTAACTTAACTTAACTTAACTTAACTTAACTTAACTTAACTTAACTTAACTTAACTTAACTTAACTTAACTTAACTTAAACTTAACTTAACTTAACTTAACTTAACTTAACTTAACTTAACTTAACTTAACTTAACTTAACTTAACTTAACTTAACTTAAACTTAACTTAACTTAACTTAACTTAACTTAACTTAACTTAACTTAACTTAACTTAACTTAACTTAACTTAACTTAACTTAACTTAACTTAACTTAACTTAACTTAACTTAACTTAACTTAACTTAACTTAACTTAACTTAACTTAACTTAACTTAACTTAACTTAACTTAACTTAACTTAACTTAACTTAACTTAACTTAACTTAACTTAACTTAAACTTAACTTAACTTAACTTAACTTAACTTAACTTAACTTAACTTAACTTAACTTAACTTAACTTAACTTAACTTAACTTAACTTAACTTAACTTAACTTAACTTAACTTAACTTAACTTAACTTAACTTAACTTAAACTTAACTTAACTTAACTTAACTTAACTTAACTTAACTTAACTTAACTTAACTTAACTTAACTTAACTTAACTTAACTTAACTTAACTTAAACTTAACTTAACTTAAACTAAACTTAACTTAACTTAACTACTTAACTAACTGTAAACTTAACTTAACTTAACTTAACTTACTTAACTAACTTAAACTTAACTTATACTTACCTTAACTTAACTTAACTAACTTAACACACACACACACACATCACACACACCCCCCCCCCCCTTCTTCTTCTTCCCCTCTCTCTGCACCACTCTCTCACTACAACCCCACCCCACCCCACCCCAACCCCACCCCACCCCACCCCACCCCACCCACCCCACCCCACCCCCACCCCACCCCACCCCACCCCACCCCACCCCACCCCACCCCACCCCACCCCACCCCCACCCCACCCCACCCCACCCCACCCCCACCCCACCCCACCTCACCCACCCCACCCCACCCACCCCACCCCACCCCACCCCACCCCACCTCCCACCCCACACCCACCCCACCCCACCCCACCCACCCCCCACCCCACCCCACCCCACCCCACCCCACCCCCACCCCACCCCACCCCACCCCACCCCACCCCACCCCACCCCACCCCACCCCACCCCACCCCACCCCACCCCACCCCCACCCCACCCCACCCCACCCCACCCCACCCCCACCCACCCCACCCCACCCCACCCCACCCCACCCCACCCCACCCCACCCCACCCCACCCCACCCCACCCCACCCCACCCCACCCCACCCCACCCCACCCCACCCCACCCCACCCCACCCCACCCCCCCCCCACCCCACCCCACCCCACCCCACCCCACCCCACCCCCACCCCACCCCACCCCACCCCCACCCACCCCACCCCACCCCACCCCACCCCACCCCACCCCACCCCACCCCACCCCACCCCACCCCACCCCACCCCACCCCACCCCACCCCACCCCCACCCCACACCCACCCCACCCCACCCCACCCCACCCCACCCCACCCCACCCCACCCCACCCCACCCCACCCCACACCACCCCACCCCACCCACCCCAACCCATCACCACCTCCATCACCACCCCACCCCACCCCACCCCACACCCTCCCCCACCCCACCCCACACCACACACCCACAACCCACCCCCACCCCACCCCCACGCCCAAACCACCCCACCCACCCCACCCCAACCCCAGCCGCCACCCCACCCCACCCCACCCCACCCCACACCACTCAAAACCTCCCCACACCTCCCCACCCCACACCCTCCCCTCACCCAACTACACCACACCACTCCCACACCCAAAACCTCACTAACCAGCACCAAACCTACACCCTCCCCATACCACACCACGCCCACCCCCTCACCTACCCTCACTAACCAAACCAAACCTACACCTCTCCCAAACCTAACCTACCTAACCACACCTACCAGCACGAACCCCACACCTCAACTACACCACACCTCCCCTAACCCACCCCAACCAATACCTACCGCCTAACCTACCCAACACAAACCTAACCTAACCACCCCAAAAACCTAACCTACACCTAACCCAAACCTACACCTAACCTAGACCTAACCTAACCCACATCCTAACCAACCTAACCTAACGCTAACCTAACCTAACCTAACCTAACCTAACCTAACCTAACCTAACCTAACCTAACCTAACCTAACCTAACCTAACCTAACCTAACCTAACCTAACCTAACCTAACCTAACCTAACCTAACCTAACCTAACCTAACCTAACCTAACCTAACCTAACCTAACCTAACCTAACCTAACCTAACCTAACCTAACCTAACCTAACCTAACCTAACCTAACCTAACCTAACCTAACCTAACCTAACCTAACCTAACCTAACCTAACCTAACCTAACCTAACCTAACCTAACCTAACCTAACCTAACCTAACCTAACCTAACCTAACCTAACCTAACCTAACCTAACCTAACCTAACCTAACCTAACCTAACCTAACCTAACCTAACCTAACCTAACCTACCTAACCTAACCTAACCTAACCTAACCTAACCTAACCTAACCTAACCTAACCTAACCTAACCTAACCTAACCTAACCTAACCTAACCTAACCTAACCTAACCTAACCTAACCTAACCTAACCTAACCTAACCTAACCTAACCTAACCTAACCTAACCTAACCTAACCTAACCTAACCTAACCTAACCTAACCTAACCTAACCTAACCTAACCTAACCTAACCTAACCTAACCTAACCTAACCTAACCTAACCTAACCTAACCTAACCTAACCTAACCTAACCTAACCTAACCTAACCTAACCTAACCTAACCTAACCTAACCTAACCTAACCTAACCTAACCTAACCTAACCTAACCTAACCTAACCTAACCTAACCTAACCTAACCTAACCTAACCTAACCTAACCTAACCTAACCTAACCTAACCTAACCTAACCTAACCTAACCTAACCTAACCTAACCTAACCTAACCTAACCTAACCTAACCTAACCTAACCTAACCTAACCTAACCTAACCTAACCTAACCTAACCTAACCTAACCTAACCTAACCTAACCTAACCTAACCTAACCTAACCTAACCTAACCTAACCTAACCTAACCTAACCTAACCTAACCTAACCTAACCTAACCTAACCTAACCTAACCTAACCTAACCTAACCTAACCTAACCTAACCTAACCTAACCTAACCTAACCTAACCTAACCTAACCTAACCTAACCTAACCTAACCTAACCTAACCTAACCTAACCTAACCTAACCTAACCTAACCTAACCTAACCTAACCTAACCTAACCTAACCTAACCTAACCTAACCTAACCTAAACTAACCTAACCTAACCTAACCTAACCTAACCTAACCTAACCTAACCTAACCTAACCTAACCTAACCTAACCTAACCTAACCTAACCTAACCTAACCTAACCTAACCTAACCTAACCTAACCTAACCTAACCTAACCTAACCTAACCTAACCTAACCTAACCTAACCTAACCTAAACTAACCTAACCTAACCTAACCTAACCTAACCTAACCTAACCTAACCTAACCTAACCTAACCTAACCTAACCTAACCTAACCTAACCTAACCTAACCTAACCTAACCTAACCTAACCTAACCTAACCTAACCTAACCTAACCTAACCTAACCTAACCTAACCTAACCTAACCTAACCTAACCTAACCTAACCTAACCTAACCTAACCTAACCTAACCTAACCTAACCTAACCTAACCTAACCTAACCTAACCTAACCTAACCTAACCTAACCTAACCTAACCTAACCTAACCTAACCTAACCTAACCTAACCTAACCTAACCTAACCTAACCTAACCTAACCTAACCTAACCTAACCTAACCTAACCTAACCTAACCTAACCTAACCTAACCTAACCTAACCTAACCTAACCTAACCTAACCTAACCTAACCTAACCTAACCTAACCTAACCTAACCTAACCTAACCTAACCTAACCTAACCTAACCTAACCTAACCTAACCTAACCTAACCTAACCTAACCTAACCTAACCTAACCTAACCTAACCTAACCTAACCTAACCTAACCTAACCTAACCTAACCTAACCTAACCTAACCTAACCTAACCTAACCTAACCTAACCTAACCTAACCTAACCTAACCTAACCTAACCTAACCTAACCTAACCTAACCTAACCTAACCTAACCTAACCTAACCTAACCTAACCTAACCTAACCTAACCTAACCTAACCTAACCTAACCTAACCTAACCTAACCTAACCTAACCTAACCTAACCTAACCTAACCTAACCTAACCTAACCTAACCTAACCTAACCTAACCTAACCTAACCTAACCTAACCTAACCTAACCTAACCTAACCTAACCTAACCTAACCTAACCTAACCTAACCTAACCTAACCTAACCTAACCTAACCTAACCTAACCTAACCTAACCTAACCTAACCTAACCTAACCTAACCTAACCTAACCTAACCTAACCTAACCTAACCTAACCTAACCTAACCTAACCTAACCTAACCTAACCTAACCTAACCTAACCTAACCTAACCTAACCTAACCTAACCTAACCTAACCTAACCTAACCTAACCTAACCTAACCTAACCTAACCTAACCTAACCTAACCTAACCTAACCTAACCTAACCTAACCTAACCTAACCTAACCTAACCTAACCTAACCTAACCTAACCTAACCTAACCTAACCTAACCTAACCTAACCTAACCTAACCTAACCTAACCTAACCTAACCTAACCTAACCTAACCTAACCTAACCTAACCTAACCTAACCTAACCTAACCTAACCTAACCTAACCTAACCTAACCTAACCTAACCTAACCTAACCTAACCTAACCTAACCTAACCTAACCTAACCTAACCTAACCTAACCTAACCTAACCTAACCTAACCTAACCTAACCTAACCTAACCTAACCTAACCTAACCTAACCTAACCTAACCTAACCTAACCTAACCTAACCTAACCTAACCTAACCTAACCTAACCTAACCTAACCTAACCTAACCTAACCTAACCTAACCTAACCTAACCTAACCTAACCTAACCTAACCTAACCTAACCTAACCTAACCTAACCTAACCTAACCTAACCTAACCTAACCTAACCTAACCTAACCTAACCTAACCTAACCTAACCTAACCTAACCTAACCTAACCTAACCTAACCTAACCTAACCTAACCTAACCTAACCTAACCTAACCTAACCTAACCTAACCTAACCTAACCTAACCTAACCTAACCTAACCTAACCTAACCTAACCTAACCTAACCTAACCTAACCTAACCTAACCTAACCTAACCTAACCTAACCTAACCTAACCTAACCTAACCTAACCTAACCTAACCTAACCTAACCTAACCTAACCTAACCTAACCTAACCTAACCTAACCTAACCTAACCTAACCTAACCTAACCTAACCTAACCTAACCTAACCTAACCTAACCTAACCTAACCTAACCTAACCTAACCTAACCTAACCTAACCTAACCTAACCTAACCTAACCTAACCTAACCTAACCTAACCTAACCTAACCTAACCTAACCTAACCTAACCTAACCTAACCTAACCTAACCTAACCTAACCTAACCTAACCTAACCTAACCTAACCTAACCTAACCTAACCTAACCTAACCTAACCTAACCTAACCTAACCTAACCTAACCTAACCTAACCTAACCTAACCTAACCTAACCTAACCTAACCTAACCTAACCTAACCTAACCTAACCTAACCTAACCTAACCTAACCTAACCTAACCTAACCTAACCTAACCTAACCTAACCTAACCTAACCTAACCTAACCTAACCTAACCTAACCTAACCTAACCTAACCTAACCTAACCTAACCTAACCTAACCTAACCTAACCTAACCTAACCTAACCTAACCTAACCTAACCTAACCTAACCTAACCTAACCTAACCTAACCTAACCTAACCTAACCTAACCTAACCTAACCTAACCTAACCTAACCTAACCTAACCTAACCTAACCTAACCTAACCTAACCTAACCTAACCTAACCTAACCTAACCTAACCTAACCTAACCTAACCTAACCTAACCTAACCTAACCTAACCTAACCTAACCTAACCTAACCTAACCTAACCTAACCTAACCTAACCTAACCTAACCTAACCTAACCTAACCTAACCTAACCTAACCTAACCTAACCTAACCTAACCTAACCTAACCTAACCTAACCTAACCTAACCTAACCTAACCTAACCTAACCTAACCTAACCTAACCTAACCTAACCTAACCTAACCTAACCTAACCTAACCTAACCTAACCTAACCTAACCTAACCTAACCTAACCTAACCTAACCTAACCTAACCTAACCTAACCTAACCTAACCTAACCTAACCTAACCTAACCTAACCTAACCTAACCTAACCTAACCTAACCTAACCTAACCTAACCTAACCTAACCTAACCTAACCTAACCTAACCTAACCTAACCTAACCTAACCTAACCTAACCTAACCTAACCTAACCTAACCTAACCTAACCTAACCTAACCTAACCTAACCTAACCTAACCTAACCTAACCTAACCTAACCTAACCTAACCTAACCTAACCTAACCTAACCTAACCTAACCTAACCTAACCTAACCTAACCTAACCTAACCTAACCTAACCTAACCTAACCTAACCTAACCTAACCTAACCTAACCTAACCTAACCTAACCTAACCTAACCTAACCTAACCTAACCTAACCTAACCTAACCTAACCTAACCTAACCTAACCTAACCTAACCTAACCTAACCTAACCTAACCTAACCTAACCTAACCTAACCTAACCTAACCTAACCTAACCTAACCTAACCTAACCTAACCTAACCTAACCTAACCTAACCTAACCTAACCTAACCTAACCTAACCTAACCTAACCTAACCTAACCTAACCTAACCTAACCTAACCTAACCTAACCTAACCTAACCTAACCTAACCTAACCTAACCTAACCTAACCTAACCTAACCTAACCTAACCTAACCTAACCTAACCTAACCTAACCTAACCTAACCTAACCTAACCTAACCTAACCTAACCTAACCTAACCTAACCTAACCTAACCTAACCTAACCTAACCTAACCTAACCTAACCTAACCTAACCTAACCTAACCTAACCTAACCTAACCTAACCTAACCTAACCTAACCTAACCTAACCTAACCTAACCTAACCTAACCTAACCTAACCTAACCTAACCTAACCTAACCTAACCTAACCTAACCTAACCTAACCTAACCTAACCTAACCTAACCTAACCTAACCTAACCTAACCTAACCTAACCTAACCTAACCTAACCTAACCTAACCTAACCTAACCTAACCTAACCTAACCTAACCTAACCTAACCTAACCTAACCTAACCTAACCTAACCTAACCTAACCTAACCTAACCTAACCTAACCTAACCTAACCTAACCTAACCTAACCTAACCTAACCTAACCTAACCTAACCTAACCTAACCTAACCTAACCTAACCTAACCTAACCTAACCTAACCTAACCTAACCTAACCTAACCTAACCTAACCTAACCTAACCTAACCTAACCTAACCTAACCTAACCTAACCTAACCTAACCTAACCTAACCTAACCTAACCTAACCTAACCTAACCTAACCTAACCTAACCTAACCTAACCTAACCTAACCTAACCTAACCTAACCTAACCTAACCTAACCTAACCTAACCTAACCTAACCTAACCTAACCTAACCTAACCTAACCTAACCTAACCTAACCTAACCTAACCTAACCTAACCTAACCTAACCTAACCTAACCTAACCTAACCTAACCTAACCTAACCTAACCTAACCTAACCTAACCTAACCTAACCTAACCTAACCTAACCTAACCTAACCTAACCTAACCTAACCTAACCTAACCTAACCTAACCTAACCTAACCTAACCTAACCTAACCTAACCTAACCTAACCTAACCTAACCTAACCTAACCTAACCTAACCTAACCTAACCTAACCTAACCTAACCTAACCTAACCTAACCTAACCTAACCTAACCTAACCTAACCTAACCTAACCTA